>VCCN01001050.1:2787402-2811603 GCA_006491835.1 Architeuthis dux | reverse complement strand
AAAAAAAATGAATTTAAAAATAAATAACTTCAGCAGAACTAGCTACACGTTCATAAAACATTAATATTGGTGAAAATCTCTACCAGTGTTTCTGTGGGATTCGGGCAGTTTCTTCACATTTTCTTTAAGACTCAATAGTTCAATACTCTAAGCTTTTAATAGTGTAAATAAATGTATAAATTATTAATTTCATCTGAGGTTTTATTGAAAAGTTACTGAGTTTGTTTAAGTCAAAGAGTCTATTGTTTCGAATGGTAGGTAGGAGATATGTTTATCAGGAAAATATAAATTTTATCCTGCTTTTATAATGTATTAGCTGTGAAAAATCTCTCCCACCCATCAATTGAAAAAAAAGGACTCTTCCACTTAAAGTTATGAACATAAATAAACAGAAACGGTCTACTGTTCATTATACAGAGAGAGTTAAACAATTTTTTTTTTTTTTTAACAGGATTCTTTAAAAGATTGTTACAATATAACATTATCTTAAACAGGAAAATTCAACTTTAGTTACAAGAATTCATAGTTTATAAACAGGGATTGCCAAATCTGGCCCATGGCCTCATTTCATTGAATATGTGACGTTGTATACAAACATTCTTTGTTTTCCTCATCTATCTTTGATGAGCAAACAATAATATTCTGTATTGAAAAATAGAGTAAAAGTTGCATTTTTGTAGTGGCCTTTTAAAGAATTAAATGTTTTATAGCAAAAAAAAAAAAAAATTAACAGATCACTAATTGCAGTCAGTTTTAATTACAGGAACAACAATTTGACAATATTTTGCACCCCCACCCCCCCACCTCCCAAAAAGAATTTCATAGTTCTCATTGGGAGGTATATACTCTTGTAATGAAAAACATTAAAGTAATTAAAAAAAAACAAGCTGTTACCACGGCCTTGTGATGATCATTGTTTAACTTTTTATTTTAATTATTATTTGTATTCGCCATCACCCAGAAGACATAAATACATTTCTAATCCGCACCCCAGGTGTGCCGACCCCTAGTCTATAAACCAAGTAAAATCTTAATTTAAATCCCAACCCTATACTTGTATGCCAGCTATCAGTGTGTTTGTTTACACACACACACACACACACACACACACATTATGCCAGCTATCAGTGTGCTTGTTTACACATGCAACTCAATATAACAAATGATTGTTTAGATTTGTCAGATAAAGAGCTCAACATATTTTTTTCAATCAAGTCAATTATTTACCTAAACATCCTTAGTAGTAGGGAAAAAGAAGTTCAAGAAAGTATACATTCCTTTTTACATCCAAATAATCCTTTCAGTCTTATTGAATACTGAAATATTATTGAAATGCTTTTTTCTCACAAATGATAAAAGGTTAACAGCCTTGTTTGTTATCAACTTATTCTCTAAGTCATTCAGAGCATAAGACCAAATTTGTTGTACTAAATTTCTCAACTTAAAACATTATAGCCTGGCATTGCATGGAAAAAAAAACTTCAAATATAACACAGGAATGCAAACTATATTTGATAAAGATTTTCATAAAATTAATTCTCAAAACCGAGAAATCATGTGCCCAATTTTGGCATTAGTAGTTCGCACTCAGATAATCAAAGTAACAAACTTAAAATGAGTCAGTTTGTGCTTAGGCCATTGTGACTTCCTCATCACTGGTACGCCACAATGGAACAAGAGAAAACTGAAAGAAAGCAATATGAAGCAAATGATCTCCATGAAAATTAAGCCTTTGGAAATCAATGCTCGCTTAACCTCAACCTCTGAATGATAAGTAGCCAATTTTTTTAATATATATACTCTTATGATGAGTTTGTAGTTATGAGCCGTAACACAGTACCTGGATGAAACTACATAGCACTTTACTAGTCGTTTAAAACTAAATCTACAAGTGGGCAGTTCCATTGATGTCGGACGTAACAATCAGACACTAATACTGTACCATATTATTGATGTCCACTGACACTCTACATAACACATCAGACTCTGGCTGAATGTATTATACATATCTTTTTAATTTCAGTTAAGCAGTGTTGGACGTAATTCGCATGAATGTGTTTTTTCCACTTCTAAAATGTATTGCTAAAGTTCTGATTTAGTAAGAAAGATTTCATGAACTTAATCTCAAAGTACATATTCCTAACTTATTTAATCAGCATGAAATAGATTTAAAAGTAACTCTACTAAAGCAGGTTAAGAACTGCTATTTGGTGTCAGACGTAACATTGTATGGTGTCAGACGTAATGCGTCTGAAATTAACTCGTTTGGCAGACCCAAAAGTGGCATAATTATTACATTTGACATCAACAAAACTGACTAAATCTTCAATTTAACCTTTTCAACAACCTCACACTCAATCAATGACTTAATGTAAAAAGAAATTA
The DNA here is from genome assembly GCA_006491835.1 of Architeuthis dux. NCBI lineage: Eukaryota > Metazoa > Mollusca > Cephalopoda > Oegopsida > Architeuthidae > Architeuthis > Architeuthis dux. The sequence continues at coordinate 2,809,218 of VCCN01001050.1, read as the reverse complement.
ACTTGATTAAGACTGAATTTTAATTCCATCAAATAAATTCAAAACAAACAGCTTAAAAAAAAAAAAAAAAAAGAAGGTAAATTAGACAGAATGACATGGACTTAATTGATTTTAAAAACTGATTTACATAAAAAAAACCAAAGAATCATAATTCTCAACTTGTATCTTGAGCACAACTAGAAATGTCAAATTAGAAAGCACCAACAAGAAAAGAATTACCTTTATACTTTGGATAAGATATCATGATTGCTAATAAAAAAATATGTACAAGTTAAAAATCACAAATAAAAGGCAACAATTTGAATCAAGTCTACATTGCATTAAGATTAAATTTTGTGTCTGAAACAAAATTTGGGATTATGAATAAGTTGGACTCAGGACTATTCATGTTGGTCTTCTTTAATTAAAGTCAATCAACTCGCATCATTATAACAATGCAGTTAAGTGCATTATCATATTGGTTAGACTAAAAGACCTAACACTTTCAATGCTAATGATCTTTTACAGTTATACTCTTTAGTGTGCTACCCGTTTCTTTGAGACCACCAATTAGATGAGAAACTGGGTCAGATAGTTACATCAGGGAAGTATAGGAAGTAAAAGAATATTATCTACGAAGATCTTCGTAGAAAGCACAGAAAGTGTTAAAATATTGGTCACTATAAATACACCATTTTCTGGAGGAAAAAAAAAAGATTTAAATGAAATGTTAAATGAAAGCAGAATCCCAGAATCTTAAAAGTAGGCATTAAGTCCCTACCAACTATTCCAAGTCTAATAGGCAGGATGGAATATCACATAAAGAACTACACATTTACCACAACTCATTCAGTGTTGACTAGACAGATATTATTCTCTAGTTCCGAGAAGAATAGTTATGGAATGTTTACGAATTGTCTAGATCAGCCGTTCTCGACCAGGATTACAAAAAAGTGTTATACATCCGTGAAAAAACCCCTGACTTTTGCTTAATTTGAGGTTAGAATAGAAGTTTCACCAAAATATGTAGAAAACTATCTTCCTATACACTGTAGAATACTGATAATTACTTTTAGATTCTAACACAAATTTTTGAACACACTGGTGTTTTGCTAGCTGTACATATATTTTTGTGCAGAGGTTCCTCGAGATATGATAGTTATTTCAAGGGTTCCTCCAATCTAAAAAGGTTGAGAAAGGCTGGTCTAGACTGTACATTCATTCAAAAGCTGAGCTTAAGGCTATACTTTATTTACATTTACACTGACATGTACTAAACAAGACTTGTCCTTTTTAGTCAACTCCAAGCTTTCAAGTAGTGAGGAATGTATTCTTATACAGAGAGTAAATATGTTAATAGACATTAATCTAAAACTAATGAAGACTACAAGTCAAGTCACGCCCAGTCATGAAACTTGGCTTATAATTTGTTAAAGCCATCAGTTTTGGACACAACTTGAAACCTGATACAGTAATACCTCGGTTAGCGCTCTAAGTAAGTTCCTAAAAAAATGCAGCTCTAAATGAAACAGCACTACACAGGGTCATTATGACATAGCATAGAGATTGCGCTAGCAATCATTTTAAAATATACAATGTCATTGTTGAGCCTCAACAAGATGAAATGGATTACTGCAGTATTTCATCTGGTAGCTACTTTCTGGAGCTGGTGAAACATACTAGGTGTCGATATATATCGCTACATGTTTGTGTATGTGTTTATTCTCATACACATGTCACATTAACCAAAGTGCACAGTATACAGTTATTTCTGAGAATACATGATGCTGTCTTATTTCAGAAATGTAAGATTACTAAATCCATTATGGAAAATATTTAAAAAAGAGTGCTAGGAATCAGTGCCAAACAGGGCAGGGCATTACTGTATAACATTTTTTTTTTAAAAAGAAAAAAAAGAAAATCCTCTGCAGACAGATTGTGAAGTTGAAAAACATTTCAATTATCAACAACTAATTACCCATTCAATACAAGAATATGTTATCAATTTACCTGATCCCATTGTAGTGACCACAGAGTTGTATTAACAAGAATTTCTGTACTAGATTCCTTGAGTCAAGATTGTACTTTATAGTTCCTTGTAGTTGAAACAGATTTAAAAAAAAAAAAAAAAAATTTAAAAATAAAATAATTTTCCAGGTGAAAATTCTGTGCAATCTCAAGTAGCTTCACAGATTGGTCTAGAGCAGACCAATATGTACCAAATTAACTTCACTAATCGAGGTATACCAGTAATCTGAATATTTTTTTTAAAAAATAGTGGAATAACATTTCAAAGTAGGGGTAACGTTAATATTTTAATGCAGAAATATTTGAAAATCTTTTTTATAGAATAATTATGTGACTAAACTTTTTTTTCAATCTAAATATAAAAATATAATCCTTTTGATACTTATTGTAAAATGGCTTGATAATTTTAATTTAAAAAAAATAATTTTTTGTTTTTGTAATAAACACTAAAAATTATTATAGATTATAAATAGGTAGCAATTTCTTTGTTCTTCACCTGTTTTTACGTTTAGGTCATTGTTAAATTACAACTAAAGACTATTATATAGTCTTAATACCTATTACTTTTATAACAATAAGTGAGGGGGTCGTGAGAAAGTGTCTCTCATCAAATGGGGTCATGAATGAAAAAGGTTTTAGAAGCCCTGGGCTAGAAGAAAACAACCTTTTTGTTTTTCTTTTTTATCTCTTTCCACTTTTGTAACGAACAATTCAAACAAGTTTCTGATTTACTTTCATGGAAATGGGTCACTAGAGATTGAGCACAAATTTCTTTCCCATGACATAGTTATGAAATAAAATGTCAAATATGCCAAACCACCCAGCCATCTACCAATTAGTAAAATTCCTCCTCAACCCCATTCAGTACTGGTTGAATCTCATGAATTTAGCTGTTAACTTGAAAAATCTACAAACAGAAAATATTCTTTCAGGCGATTATAATCACCCATGTTTTACAAAGCTTTAGTTATACAAGAATACCTTGAATAGTGCAGTTTTGATTAGTGCGGGTTTTGATGTAGTATGGTTGAGGTATTGCTATACAAATTAATGTAACTAAGTATAAGCTGAAAAAAACCCCAAAAAACACATTAAATTACAATAAGACCTTGAACAGTAACGTTTTGAAGAGTACAGAAAATTTGGGAACAAATTAACTTTACTAATCAAGGTATACCAGTAATCTGAATATTTTTTTAAAAAAATAGTGGAATAACATTCCTCAAAGTAATTTCATTCAGTGGATGTATTTATATTTAGTGCAGATTTTTAATAAGTGTTGGTTTTTTATTATTATTTAATCTTATTAGATGAAGTATTAACCCATTATTTTTACCTTCATCTTAATTTTTAGGTGTTTTTATCACAACTTTGACCCAGGCCATCATTCTATGGCTATGGTAAATAGTGTGATCAGAAATAAAGAATAAGTCTCCAGTGAGAATCGAATGAGGGGTGTGAGTTTGATTCTCACCAGAGGCTTACTGTTTATTTCTGATCGCGCTGTTTACTCGTAGCTGTAGAATGACAGTGAGTCAAAGTGGTGATAAAAACAACTAAAAATTAAGAGGACGGTATAAAGTAGTAAAAATTAAGAGGACGGTATAAAGTAGTAAAAATTAAGAGGACGGTATAAAGTAGTAAAATAATAGGTTATTATTGTGTGCTGAGATATGAAAACAAAATTCAATTTTAAATGTTTATTCATCAAAAAGGAAATCCTTGTCAAATCGCATGGCACTCAATCAAAAACCCTGAATGTCTGAAAGCATTAAGTAGACATTTATTTTGTCAAGATATTAATCAATTGCTTTATTCCTTTCTCAATTAACCAACTGAGATATAAATATCTTCTGCTTACAAAGAGTCAATGTATAAACATAAATTGACAGATGTAATTTCAATGGAAACAAAGTCATCTGGAATCTATAATATAAAAGTCCATGTCATTTTTGTTTGTTTGTTGGTTGGTTGGTTGGTTCTGTCACACTAAAGCAAACAGAGGGAGGAAGGGGGTAAAGCAAAGATTGTATTTGCTAAGGCACACAGCTATCTATGCATGCGTGTTTACATATACATCACTACTACTACTGGCTTCATCATAGGACAGAAAACAAATATAGGTATCTGATTTTTCAGGAATAAAACTTTTTATGTTAGAAAAAAAAAAAACGTATTCAATTCTGTTGCCCTATTGTTTTAAAATTATTAAAAAATAGAAAATATGAAGAGTTGTTAAAAAAAACAACAACAAAAAAAAACAGACAAATAAATTGTTTGAGGTATGCATTTTTTTGTTTGCAATAACTACATTTATATTAAAATATATATATCTGTAATTCATCCATAGATAAATAATCCCGTCATTTTTGATGGATACTATGCTAGTAACGTTAACTAAGGCACATATTGTTTTAAGATTACTTGCATTTGCAAGAAATATTTAGTAAAAATCTAGATGATTGTTCCGATGTTCTATCCTAAGTCACATGTATTATTCTGGGACACCAAATGAGGTGTTTTTCTAAGAAAATATATTAATTTTCCCCGTTTTCATATCATTCTAAAAGCAATGTACATTAATCCACAGCACATTCAAATACATGGACACCACTATAATCAAAATGCTCTACAAAACCCTGGTCAGACCATATGTAGAACATGCAAGTAATATCTAGTCTCCACACACCAAAACATAGCAGGAAATGTTAGAAAGATTACAGCGGAGAGCTACCAGGCTGGTGCGACAACTAAAAGACCTGCCATATGAAGACCGACCGAGAATACTACAGCTGCCCACTCTACAATACAGAAAACTGAGAAGTGACCTGTTACACATTTACAAGCTAACACACAACATGGTAGAGATGGACACAGATACTGTACATCATGCTACTAAGAGCATTAACAACAACAGAGGTCACCGTCATAAATTCAAAATCCACCATCACCCTGGCATTAGAAACAGATTCCTAACTTAAAGATCCCTCTCATATGCACGTGTGTGTGTGTAGGGGGGGGGGGCTTTCAGATAAAACAGTAAACTGTTTCACTTAACATGTTTAAAAATAACTTAAGAATCTAGCCTACCACACAAGTATCGAGTTTTCTAAAAATCCACACCTTAAATGCTAACCCCTATTATATCTGTTAGATCCATTTTCAGTGCGTCCTGTCAGCTGAGGCCTAGAATAGGCTGACTGCTTACCCTGCAGAGGGATAAGACCCCCCCGCCCCCAGGGGCCACCTGTTTTTTTCACCAAAGTCGCAAGTCTAGTTAAAAACAAATAACCCTTGAAACTATACTCAAAAGTATAAAAAAACAGATTCGATATACATACCTTAAACTGTCTACAAAAATGTGCCTACAATAATTTGTCCATATAAATTGTGTATTCAAAAAGAAACCGAATTCGGCACTAAATGACCCACCAAAGGTCGATGTGCCGTTAAACAAAACAATCAATCAATCAAAAACCATTTTCAGTAGGTCATTTTGAGATAAGGTGTCTTTATTCAACAAATTTCTATCTTGCTTTAACCATGCTTTCAATAAAAGCATATTCATTGTTGTATTAACATGTATGAAGAGACAAATCCAAGAAAATGAAACAGAAAGGCAGAGAGTTGAGATACTAGTCTACAAGAGCACCATTTCCAACTATATAATCTGATATGTTTATTATAAACGAAACTCACAATGGGAACAAGGGGGCAGGGCTAGAGTGGGCAATTTCATAACACCAACCCAAGAGTCTGAATCAGTCCAGGATTTTTTCTTGTGAGAACAAATTACACAGTACAAAAAGCATCAAATAAATGAGTCTTTTCAAAAGAGATTAAAACCAAATTTTGCCCCACCAAACTTCTAACTCTCTGAAAAACCCAATTTACACTTAGGGAATAAAAATGTTTATACACACTACATTTCAGCTACTGTTATCCTTGCATGCATATAATGGACGGATATATTTCAAACCAATCTAATCATCTAATTCCAAAAGACACTTTCTATTGTATTCAGCAGGCCCATGCTCCTTTATGGACAGGTCTTTTCATGAGTTATTTCAATAATAACAATCAAAATATTTAGGTGGTTTTATACAAGCATTCAAAAATGACAGGACCATTTACATATGGATTGGCAGTTCTGCCTAGGATCAAAATATCCAGCACCTATGACTAGAATCAGAGTGTAGAAATATCTGTGCATTCATTGAAAAGTGGATAATACATTTTTTAAATTTAATGAAAAGAAAATGTTAATATCGACTTGACCATACATTATTCATAAACTTAATAGCAGCATTTCTTTGTAGCTCCTAATTCAAAATAAATCAAACTTTTCTTCTCAGAAATGTTGATCATAAGTTACTAACTTTAATCCAAGATCCAGGTGTTTACCGGTCTTCTTTTTTGTTTCTTTCGCTGGGCTACAGCAGCATTGATTTGACATTTGTGGACCAAATGCTTAATGAATGGTTATTTTTGAACTTGTAAATCTATCTTGCCCCAACTTGTTCAATTCGCCTATCCAAATTGTACCTTCCAACAGTCAAGGACTACATTTTTGCCTTTTTACCTGTTCAATGGTAAAGTGAAAGCAATTTATCTTTTAATGCTGGAAATTGAAACAAAGTGGACAAACAATGTCAGGCCAATGGTTAAGTTTTGGAACCTAGGATTAAAAGCAGTGTTGCTGATTTAGCGTGTTTCACGTTAGATTCAGCACTTTTCTTATTTTGGCAGTGCAAAAAAACGCTAAATTAGTGCATTAACGCTTAAACATTTTAGCCATTTTATACCATTTATTGGCTATTTCTAGTGTGTTTTTGGTGGCTTTTGGCCATTTTAAAAAAATTTAGCACTTTTGGGCAGTCAAACTAGGTGGCTTTCCTTGCTGATCATACTGCAGAGGTCAATGGAATATGATGGAGTAATCTGGCGGTGTGGGGTGGCCGAGCAACACAGAGAATAACCTCGGCAAGCAGAGTTCAAACACCAGCCGAGACAGTTTGTGTTCATTTCAAACTAATGCCTTTGGGAAAGGCATAAATCCATCTCTCCTAGCTATGGATAAAATAGTGAAGGGTGAAGCGAGTGATGCCACTTCAGGTGCTTGTCTATTTCACATATAGCAAACGGGCCAAGTATGTAGTAATGTGATATGTGGAGCCCAACCAGCCATAGCCAGCATAAGGGCGATACTCCTGTTTTTTTGTTTTTTTTATCTGCAAATATTTAAACATTCTTTACTATTAAAAAGGCAAATATGAAACCCAAAACTTTTTCTCTGGATTCTTAAATTTAAATATTTATCACGGGCAATTCAAGAATCTTTCAAGTATTCATCAAAGTTTAAACACGGTTTGATGCTCGCTGTTATAACTGAAGTAAGAGTTTATTGGCATAACTTCACATAACTCACAAAACTGTTGTTATGAGAGCATACATAACTATCCTTTTATTGTTGGCTGGCTGGCTAGAACTGTTTTGAGTTGTCACATATCACAAACCTATAGATTTGACCAGGGGATTGATTATTTTGAGATAAGGACAGAAAAATAAATGGAAATGAGTGAATAGAATTGTACAAAAGACAACTTATAACATCTGGCTGAAGAATACATACGTATAACATGTACAGAACCTTTTCAGATATTTTATTGATATTCACAAAGTGTGACAGTATTGTTCTCAAACTCAAATCATATATACAAGAGCCATGTCAGTCACACTTATAGTATCAGTAGCAGCCATCAGCCCCAATCTCTTCCCACCCTCTTCACTTATTAAACTACCCAACTTTCTTTTCTCCCCTCTCCCTTCCCACTGTGTGTCACATTCATAGTATCAGTAGCAGTCATCAGCAGAGCCTGTTGTTGTACACTTATAACTGTCAGCGAAGCGACAGGTCATAGACTAGACAATAATAAAAGATACCTGCACTTAATTACATTAATCATCAAAGCCGAGTTTAAATTTCCAAACAACAGATGAACTGCCAACAACCGCAGCATAACAGTAACATTGACCCTTATAAAAGTCTACCCAAGAACCGTTTTGCTTGATCAGTACAGCAGAAGCCATAAGTGTTCTAGTGCAAGGGTACCCAACCATTTTTTGCACTGGCTTGCAGATGTCGGGTTGTAAATCACAAATGGAATATGGGCAAAAAATCAACTATTTTATAGGTGACTAAATACACTCAATTTTGTTTCTAAAAGGGTTTATCTAACAAATTTATTATTAAGATCCAAGGAAATTAAATTTTTTTTATCTTATATCGTTTCATATCGCCAGATCATATAGTTTCCTTGCCCCCTGGTAGCACATGCTTTATGGCCTGGTGGTTAGGGACCACCGTTCTAGTGAACCAAACAGTATTATTTCATGCTAATCAACAGGATAAGAATTTTGTTGCCCTTTATAAATGAAAATGACATTCATAATAAATGTTTGGCCAACTGAAGATATCAGGGCTCTAATAAATTCTTCACCTACAACCAGTAACAAGCCCAGAAAAAAGCAATAAGTAAGAGAAGTACTACCATTATATCAGAGACATAACATTAATTAATAGTATATCCCCAATTCCTATGTTAAAACAGAAAATATATAACCAAGCTCATTCGATCATTGAATATTAATAGAAACATGACCACGTTTAAGAGTACATAAAAGTACTGTATATAAGAGACATTTAATTTAAAAAAAAAAAATCTATGCAAATATTATACTGCCTCCAATGGTATTATGACTAGGGATCCATCTACTGAAGCTCAATATGGAGAGTTATGGGACTTGGATGAGTTGCAGTTAGAAAGTCCTTCAAATACCCTTGTAAACCATTTGTCTTATAGTTCGGCATATACAGTATTAATAAAATATATAGGAAAGTACCAAGTAAAGCATTATTGGTTTACATCCAATCAAGCTTCACATCTGTTACCAAGTGACAATGATAGTATTGGTTAAATTATAAATTCAAATGATACCATATAAGACTGAGTTATGAAGTCAATCCACTCTACAACTATATAGAATTAAGAATAAAAGCTACATCAATTGTTTCATGGAGAAAACCATATTGGTCACAAAACCAAGTACTTACTAACCATAAATGGGTAATATTTTCAACCCATGAACAGTTTCTCAGCTAATTCCAAGTAAAATATTACTTTTAAGTTCAGAAAATTAAAGCTTTCAAATAATCTGAAAAATATATTATAATATTTTCAAATTGAATAAAAGAAAGGTTAGAGTTTAGGATTGCAGATACAGGCCAATCAAGTATAATTAAACAAAATGGATAAAAATACAAAAATCTAATATAATATGGCTGTATACATAGACTAGAAAGAACTTAAACTCTCTCTTCCAACACTGTAAACTAAACTGAAAACAAATTCTAGGATCTGCCTCAAAATGTAATCAATTATTTCTTAGCCCATGGCCCATCCATCCACAAAATTCCATTGAGAACTTTTGGAGATATTGTGTGGACAGACATGAGCTTATACATAAATGTATGAAGAAAAAAAGAAAAAAGAAAAAAATATCTCAATTGAAAGCAAATTCCTGGATCTGCCCTAAAATTTAATCACTTCTTCCTTACTCCATGTCTCACCCTTCCATAAAATTTCATTGAGAACTTTTGGGGATATCGTGTGGACAGACAAGACACAGAGTAATACATATACCTCTTCAACTTCATTGGCAGAGGTAAACAACGAACATTAAAACATCTTTGAAAATAATTCTGTACTCCAAGATGACAGGAAGAGAAAATGAGGAGAGGCCTAGTAATCTGTATCATGGGGTATGCAAACAGTAAAAGAGTAGGGGGTATGCAGAACAGGATTACATGTCATATGTGCTCCGTAGATATGTCCACCTTTAGGAGGGTCAAATTTGTAACCAAATTGAATCATACTGTGAAGAACACATACAAACATATTGTTATCATTTAGCATAAATATCAATGTGTCGCTATCAGATATTACTTATGTGATGACTATATATTTGCAGATACATATATTTGTGTATATGTATATTTATTGCTGAAAACACACACATGCATGAAACATGTGCACCTATAAGCAAAAATACTAAATACACTATCATTGCCAAGTCCTAAAAAATATATAGTCATGTTACTGTTAGAACAAAAAAGATTCTTTTACCTAGTTTCACAACTTTGTTACCAACTATAACTCAGTCATTTAGTTATTCCACTTTTCTCACTCTGAGAAAAACGAACAGAGACTGATCAGGGGCAAAGTTTTAAAAAGGACCATCACTAAAAATCCAACGCAATAGAAAATATTGACACCTCTACCTAAAAATGACCCCCTAGCCTAGCTGCTTTATTTCACAATACCCCATTCTGTACATTTATCTGTCACCCTAGACTTTACTAACCAACCGACCTAACCCACTCCGACTCTTCAGACAGTGATACATGGTTACATACAGCAATACATCAGCTTAGCCAGAGCAAAGGCACTGACACGCGACCGACTGGTGTTGTCAGTTTCTTACAGGAATGGGTTTTACAGAACCAGAAGGACAAAACAGGATGTAATTTTTATTTTAAAAGAAATTAAAAATAAACCATATATTTATTCACTATCATTTCAACCAAGCTTTTCCACAAATGCCTATAATGTCATAATACTACGTCACAGTGGATGGTGGCCAAAAATATGTGTCCATTTCATGATGGATTATTATTGTAAATCGAGCACCTCTCTAAAACAAGTGAAAAAAGACGAATTACGAAAAAACAACAACAAAAGAACCCTTTTTTAGAATGTGGCTACTGAAGTACACATGTAAATTTTCAAAGCTCTATGCCAAAAAATGTGACCAGGAGCACTGACAGACAGACGAGTGAAAACGGAAGAATACCTAGCCACCATGTTTTTTGGTCGGGTCGGTGATCGTGGCTATGGAGATTCAACATACTCACGAAAAGTAATTGCAATCTACTCATTTTTTAATTGTCATCAGTATTTACTTACAGGGAACAGGATAAATTTGTCTAGAAATAAATTCCCAGGGTATAAATGCATTATGCAAATCATTGAAATTAAGGCTTTCTAATTTGCAAACACAGAATACTTTTAAATGCAGATTTTATTCCACTTGAATAATTTTTGAAAAAAGCCTCAAGTAAGTGTTTATTCAGCTGGCACAGTCTATCAAAGAACATCAGATTCACATTGAGTTTATTTTTGTTTTTCAAATTTACATTGTTCTATCTTTACCTGTAGGACATCTAAGAACAACATATGCAATTCTTCATTATGTCATTCAAATTGATGTGGCGTGATCAAAACATCAAGGAATTCTGACTGGGTTATGTGCTCTAACTTCATCAGAATTTATTTGACTGATGATTATTATGCACATCTGTGAGCTCAAGTTAAAACTCCAACCATTGGAAAATAATCCATCATAAAAGGAACAATCCAGTTTTGTCCAAGATAAAATGCCATTGGGATCATTATGAAATAACTAGCATAGTTCATCATTTTTGACAGGGTTATGAATAAAATAAGTGAGAAAAGAACCTAAAAGTTGGTTCTTGTATGAAGCAATAGTTAGCAAGCTAGCCTAGTAGACTATTACTACAGTATTGAGTTTGATCCTCAGAGTGCTCCTGTGGCCTTGTACCAGACTAAGCTAAACTTGGTCAATACCATATGCTATCGCAAATAAATCAAATCTTAATTAAATAATTTAGACAATGGTCAGGTAAAACAGACATCTATATCCAGAGATGGTTGTGGGTTTGAATATCACCTTTGTATACTTCATATAGAATTATCTTTTTTTTTCATACAGAGAACATACAAATAGAACCAAACTTGTGAAAATTTCATTTCTGAATGTGATTAGACTTGAAATTCTGCCTTTTTTTTTCTTATAAAAAAATTGCACATTTTCTATTTATATAATTATCTATTCTTACTCATTTTGAACTTGATGGTGGCCTTTGAAAACTGCATAGTTCATTTGCAGCTCATACCTAATAGATGAATTCAGGAAAATATGCAGCTTGTAATTCAAGTTCACTTGACATAAGAATTTATTTTAAGTTTCTTTCTGTTCCTTTGCTTTGATTCTGTATGAATCAAAGCAAAGGATCAGAAAGAAACTGAATTATCACCACATCTATTTGGCTATAATTTGGAGAAGGGCCATTAACATTCAAAGAGTTATTTGGACAATTGAACTCCTTCTTATGATCTTTGTTGTTCCCCATAACATTTCGGCCAATACATTCTATGGCCTTCTTCAGATGTACTATCCATGTGTAAAAAAAAAAAAAAAAAAAATCCCTCTTTACATACAGATAGCACACCCGAAGAAAGCCATGGAATGGATTGTGTTGTGGGAACGATGTAAATAACAAGGAGAGGAATTCAATTGTCTTAAATACTTTTTGAATATCACCAGAGCTTTCATCTTGTTTTTGACTTCATCTCCAGAAGGTGCAAAGCTATTTGGTTGCTATCAATTCCTGATCATTAGCATCTGTTGCTTAACCAAAGACATACAGTAAACTCTTGTAACAGCATTATTTAATGACACATGTGCTCTAACCACACGTTTGTTTTTATATTCTCGCAAGACTATTGTTGGAGAATAGTTTGCAGCAATTGCACACAAAGATTTCAGAACATTATTTTGAAAACTAAAACCCTATTGACTTTTTCTTCATAATACTATTGCTTTATTTTTGCATTAATATTTTGCCTGTCCAAGGCATTTTCTAAGAATTTACTGATACATTCAACAAACAATTATATACCACCATGTATATGGTTAGCATTTGGTTCATACATTTAATTTGTAACCGGTATATGGGAGATTAGATGTGAAAGGGTAATAAAAAGTCATTTTTGTCTGTACTGTTTGGTTTCTCATTAATAATCTTTGTATAAAATCCACCAGTTATATTGACAAATACATTATTACGGCACTCTTAAATCCTGAGGGTGCTGTAATAATGGGAGCCTACTGTAGTCCTTCTGATTCAACAGAGTTAAGCTATACTGTTTAAATGATAAGACTATTGTAGAATTTATTCTCCATGTTAAAACCTAGCATTCAGCCTTGAAGCACTATTCTTCTGACAATCCCTTAACTGCCTCCCAACCTTCCCAAAATTCTTCAAGTAGCTTACTTTTCAAACAGGAATTGCCATGAAAAAAAAAACAACGTGTAGATTACCATAAGCAAAGGCCATCCTATTTTTTTTTCTAACTTAATCAAATTTTCAAAGATTAGTAGAAAAAAAAATAATCTTATATATCAAGATAGCTATGAAATAAAATTCATAAAAAACAAAGCAAACTGACATCATCCCCTTCCAATGCACACAAAACAGACCTAACTCTTTATGCATGAAAATAAATAACATTGAAGAATAGAAAAACATAATCTGTAGACAAGTAAAAAGGTTATGCCTGCCTGCATTCTCACTGGAACCTTTAGATCAGTCATTCCCAATGAGGCAAAAGTTCAGCTGAAAGAGGCGATGGATTATCACATACAAATAAATTTTCCTGAAAACAATAGCTTTCGTTTTATGTCAGTAAAACCAAGAAATGAAGGGAAGCTACCCCACTTGGTGAATCACAAGATGTATTTTTTCAAAACTTATTTTAATTATTAATTCCCATTTCTGTGTTATTTCATTATGCAAGCACACATAGGACATCCTAAAGCTCCAATTATCTGCTCTAAACAATTTATTATGAAATAACATTTAAGCATCACACACGAGGATCACACTGTATAAACAACATAAGTAAAATGTCATTTATTGTAATTAAGAATGGGTGGGTGTGTGTGTGTGTGTGGGGGAGGGTGGATTGATTTGAAAAATAAGCAAAAGGGGGTGATAGGAGAAAAAGAAATGGTTTCGAAACCCTGCTTTAGATATTAATCTAGTTTCAAGTCTGAATGCTTTATTATCAATGTATATCTATTTTGAAAAAAAGAAAAAAGTTGTTAGTGAAGTTTCACATCAACATGCACTTTATTTATTAAATTTGCCAGGAGAATAGAGCATAGCAGAGGTTTATCCCATCATAAAGTTTATACATAGTTCATGTAAATGAAAGCATTTTTTCATTTAGATCACAAATGGCAGAAGAACTAAAACCTATTACATATAATTTGCCTCCAGAGAATAGAATTTAGCAATTTTTCTAATGGAAATTCATTGTGCTGTGATTAATAACATTATAACCCAAGTAATTACTTGTCTCACCATGAGGGAGGAGGGGGGGATTCAGAAAGTGATTTACAAGTAACCTTAACTACCAAGTGAACAGTAACTGTAATGCCTGCTCAGAATTAGAATTTATTTTAAGAACAAACATTTCTTAGCCCAGTGACCTAGTCAGTCACTTGGCAGGTCACAAAAACCTCAGCTTGATACAACTTACTTGCAGGAGGAAATCCCCTATCACTGAAATGTACCAACTGCACAGAAGGGCACCTCGTCCTGGTGTAATGAATAGTAAGTTAGTCATGCAGATCATTACTACTGAATAGTGAGTTTGATTCTCACAGACTGCCTCATACATGTGGCATTGTGCCAAAACTAAGCTAAGCTTAGTAAATAACTATACCAACTGCATAGAACACTTTGTGCCCAGTTAGTAAGGTAATTCAGTTAACTTGACTAATTTGCATTGGTATGGAATAATTTCCCAACAACTTGACCGTTCCAATGAAGTACAGGGTGGCGCAAAATAAGCTGACCATTTTGATTCTTTCCGACCACTGTTTATTTTTTAAATTAAAATAAAATAGCGACAAATTATTGCTAGTCTCAATCAATGATAACTTAAATAGCAATAACCAATCAGGTACGCTAAAAGCAGTTTCCACGACTTCTGCTATTAAAACTTGTCACGAAAAAACAGACACACACACAAAAAAAGCAGTGGTTCGAAAGAATCAAAATGGTCGGGTGATTTTGCACCAACCAGTGTTGCCAATTTAACGCATTTAGAGCATTTCTTGTTTTGGTAATGCAAAAAGCGCTAAATTAGTGTGTTTCCGCCTAAAACATTCTGGTCGTTTTTAACATTTTTCAGCATCTTTTTGACAGTCAAACTAGTGTGAAGATATTTTTTGAGTTGGCAACACTGGCACCAACGTGTACATCCATCCAAATTAAGGTAGGCCAACAAATGCAAATGACAAAAAAATTCAATAGAAACCGTCAGGTGATCAATGTCTTTTGGCAGCATGCTGTGTTAGGGGTGATCAATTAAAAATTGGTAAAAGGGGTGACTGATGAATAAGTTACTTCTGATCTTTCGTTGGGCAGTGATCACAAAAAAAGGGGGGAATGGGGGAATTTTCAAAAAACAAAAACTTTTGTAGACATAAGGAGTAAATGTTTAAATTTTCAGTCCTCTAGCTCCATTGGAGCGACCTGTATGCGTGATACATACATTACATAGCCAGCCAGACCAACTTGAAACCTGAACAAACCTATGTTGACTGTTTCTAAAAATGAAATTCAGAGTGAAGACGTAGTGTTCTTTTACATAGCCAATCCAACAACAGACTATAATACCCACCCTTCCGAAAATGTTCTGAGAGTAGAGGTTAGCATTTAATAAAAGCTAGTCAAGGATCACATGACTAGCATTTCCTTCATGATATATGCAGCTGAAGCTGTTTGTCACAGACTCCTGACATTTGGCACTGATACTTAGGTGATCGGGCAACCAGTTTTAACTAAACAACAAAAGGTCAAATCAGAATTTTCTAATGTGAAAGCATTTCTCATTTTCTATTCAGAACATACTAGCTGAAAACTCACCCTATAGGTGGAATATTCAGCTAGTTCCTGCGGAAGGCCTAAATGGGGTCTTTGTCCCTAATCAGATATCAAGACCGTTTTTTTTTCTCTTTACGGGTAGTTCAATTCAAAACCTCTGGCTACAATGCACCATTTCGTCTACTTAAAGGTCATATACAGATGAACGAAATATGACTTTTAGTAAGCGAGTGAGTATAGATAGATAAATGAAAATCAGATCATTATTATCGGGGTGGGCACGAACACAAAACCCCACACTATTATTATTCAGTTGCAAATCACCCAGATATTTCTTTTGCATTCCTTTAGTGCATTTTACAGGTACCTTAATTCAATACCTCTGGCTACAATGCATCAGTTTGGCTACTTAGAGGTCATATACAGATAAACAGAATCAGGATTTTAGTATCATATAAATAGATAGATGGAAATTAGATCATTATTATCAGGATGAGAATGAACACAGACCCCACACTATTTTCTTTGGGAATTTTCAACTTGCCACAACCATGCATGGGGGTCCATTAGTACACTGAAAATGTCATGGGGATATGTTGGGTGGTTCCTGAGTTATACATTATCTTCCTATTGTTACAGTTCTACTTCAACTTTTCTATGCTGATTGTTTAGGGGCAAATCAGGAACAATTTAATAAGTAATACAAATCTGTTTTTACGGCTGTTCAAACTTTGCAAGTTGTTGAAAATGCAAAATTATTCAAAGGATCTGCTAACCTGACTCAAAATCTATACCTTTAAGCAATCAATTTGATGAACAAACAAGAAATTAGAGTCAATTTTCTAATGATTGGTGTTCATTCACTTGTATATTTACCTGTGCTGACAAAGTTGGAAGATGTGTATATATTCACTCATGCCTGCCTGTCCACACAATATCTCAAGGGTACGCCATGGGGTAGGGAATATATACATTTTGGGGTGGATCCAGTATCACCCCTTCAGATTAAGTGATTTTTATTTTCTTCATGTATTCACACCTATTTGCCCACACAATATCTCCAAAAGTTCTCAATAAATTTCAGTGAAATTCTAGGATGGGCTAAGGAAGTATTGATTAAATTTTGGGGCAGATCCAGGAATTTGTTTTTGATTGAGAGATTGTCATATATTAAGGGGGAAAAAAAAAGAATGCACAACGGAAGTAATACTTCAAAGCCCATGTTTCATACGACAGACTGAAAGTAAGGGTCCAGTTCCGTATTATAGCTACATGGTAAATAGAACCCCCACTCTAAAACCTAGAAATGTTTTTTTCTTTTCAAAATTGACAACCCCCAAAGATAACGGAGGTCTTATTGATTGAAAGCATAATTTTTTTAATAGGGTTCTTGGCTTTGACTGAAGTTACAAATCTTAACTGAATTTTTTTAAACACAAGTTTGTTTTTTGCAATCAGAAATTAAAAATTAAAATAAATAAAATCATGTTAAAATTGTTGAAATAGCAGCAGCATGCAGGTAGTGCAGAAGTCATTTGAGAGAGAGATCAGCAGTTAAGAGAGGTTACCCTCTGGAGAGAGGTGACAAATCATTGGTGGGGATGCAACAGTCACGAGTTCACCTTCAGGGTTTAGGTGACATAACACGGGAGGGGCGGGGCTCAGGAGTCAAGAGAGTTCACCTTTTGGAGACAGGTGACAAACCAAGCTCATTTTCTTCAGAATAAATTTTAAAAAAAAATCTGATGTGACCAGAATGGACCAGGATTTTGTTAACACATTTGCAAATACAATAAGGGAGAGTACACTAATTAGCATTTAATAGTTATCTTCCTTGACAAAATCATAATATAGATAGGTGAGCACAAATGCAGACCCACATTATTTATTTGCAAATCATACCCGCTCCCACCAGTCATTGAATTAGAGCAT
Source organism: Architeuthis dux (assembly GCA_006491835.1). Taxonomy (NCBI): domain Eukaryota; kingdom Metazoa; phylum Mollusca; class Cephalopoda; order Oegopsida; family Architeuthidae; genus Architeuthis; species Architeuthis dux. The sequence goes on along the minus strand of VCCN01001050.1, from coordinate 2,791,460 downwards.
TTTAGGGGGTATCTTAATTCAATACCTCTGGCTACAATGCTATTTAGAAGTCACAAAGGGGCAAACAAAATCAGACTTTTAGCATTATATAGCTTCTAAAAAGATTAAGGTTTTTAATATATTGAAACAGTAGAGGTGCAGTCAATTTATAAGAATATAATTCAATGACAAACACTCATCTTCCAAATAACTTGAAGATGAGACAAGGCAATACATTCTTACAAACACCCGAAAGGTTATTGGAACAAAAAACACAGACATACATAGCCTTTGCACAAAAGTTACAAATATATCTAAAATTGAATGCACAAAAAAAAAAAAAAAAAAAAAAAAAAAAGAAAAAAAAAAAAGAATGTTCACTTCTAGCTTAACAAAACAATATCCCTGACACAATTATACTTTTGCCTTTTCTCTCACAAGAACAGATCAAGGTCAAATACTGAAAAGCTGAGAGCACATAAGACTGACTTAATTTTATGTAAGTTTGTGTGACACATGACTGCTACTTGTCTAAGATACTCACTCACCTTTGTTCATTAATATGATAAAAGTTAATTAGGTCTCATTTTCAGCCTCTGAGACTGGGTGCTATTCATTTTTAATAGGAACATGACTGACTGCTGCAGGGTCAAACTCCACTCCAACTTCTATTCTGACTGAAGAAGATTACTGCAACTTTTGTATTGTGTGTATGTATGTGTGTATGTATGTGTATATATATATATATAATACAATTTTTTCTCTATTTATCAGAATGAAATAAGCCCATGCGTATGTGTATGATAAATTTTCATTAATATCTAAGACTTGTCAATTTAGCTCAGGCAGTAAGATGGCAGGCTACCGATCACATGGTCCCGAGTTTAAATCACAGTAAGAGGAATGGAGGATTTTACATATCGGTTTACACCCATAATTTTGGTGAGGATTGTTCTTGTTATGGTAGAAAAACAAAGTCAACTCCTGACTTTGTTCTGGTGTTTGACTCGTACAGTTCAGGAGTTACTTAAAGTGAAGGTGCTATGACTTTTTTTATTATTATTTAAGGGGAAAAAAAAAAAATAAAAAAAAAAAATAAAAAAGGGAACAAACTCAGCAAATTGGCACTGCTAACAATTCAACTTAAACACATAGAATACAACATTCATTTATGACATGCAAAACTAAAATCTAATTATTTTCAATAAAATTATGAATAATATTAGCAGTGCCAGAAAGTAATGTTTCTATACAAGCAAATTTTGGGTGTTATTTACTTTATTTACTAACACCGCCAAAGATTAAATAAATATGCTTCCAGATGAATTGGGTGCTATATTTAAAATTCTTTTCCGGGTACTACTGCACAAGAGGAGTGACAAAACAATTGTAGAGTCCTATTCGTCATTGTATGCTCTATAAGTTTCGTCTGTGTAACAATGCAACAATGGCAACCAAAAGAATTTATCCAAATGCATTAGATGTCTGCAAATGCCAACGTTGCTTCATCAAATTTCAACCTTCCCAATAACCATTGTTTGGAAAGGCCAGTGGAGCTGGACAACATGCTGCACTCAGTTTTTGAGGCAGATCCTCATCAAACTATATAAGAATTATGAGAAAAACTGAATTCAACATGTTCTACTGTTCAAGAGCATCTTCAACATATCAGGAAGGTCAACAGACAATGAGTTTGGATCCCACATGAACTTACAGCTGAAAACAGGAACAAAAGTTCAGCAATCTACAACAATTTGTAGAGTAGACAGGAAAAGGAACAGTTTCATCATCAAATTGTTAATGAGGAGGAGAAATGGGTTCTACAGGTTAACAGAAAGCAGATGAACCAATGGCTCACCCCTAGGTCAGACACCAGTTCTAATGCCAAAATCTGGTCTACATCTTAAAAAAAGTTTTGCTTTGAGTTTGATGGAATATTACAGCACTTCAAGATATTAGAACAAGGTCAGACCGGCACAGCTGATATCTACTATCAACAATTGGAATGGCTGATCTAAGCTTTAAGTGGTTAATAAAAAAAAGATATTCTGCAGCATGATAACGCCAGGCTGCAGTGAGCTAGAAAGACTGGTAAGTTTTTCCCTACCCGCCCTACTCACTTGACATTGCGCCATCGGACTACCATTTGTTCAGATCTCTGGAACACTTTCTAATTGGTAAAACTCTGAAATATTGATGAGGTTAAACATGGACTTCTTCACATTAAAGCCAAAACATTCTGGTACACCCAATAAAAAGAAACAAAAATCAGGTAAAACAAAAAAAGTGGATTTTTCACTTTGCTTTCTCATTTACCTGTTATTTTCATCATTCCCATGTAAAATGTAGATCTAAAAATAAAGCTGCCAAAAGTTAATGATAATCCCACAACTCTGTATATGTCGTGAAATCAATAAGTCTGCAGCCTCATGATGAAATATTTGTCAATGTACTAAATTCAGTGGAGACTATTAATTATAGGTCCAAGATACAGCGAAAATTCCAGATCAAAATTCAACTACATGTCTGGCTACAGACTTACTGATCCACCCTTGTATATGTTTTTCTTCCTTTTTTCTTCGTCTTTTTGTTTAGTTTGGTAACTTCTGCTCTTTTGATTTAGTCTTTAGTTTTTCTTTCCATATTTCTCTTTTTGATTAGTTTGTCTATATATGTACGTAGTTACATAAATTCGTAGAGTAATGATGAAAAAAAAGCATTCATTTTACAGAACATTTATATTTCAACATAATCTACTTTCTTGTCAATGCACTAAATTCAGTGGTGAATATTAATCACATAGATCAAACATTATACAGTGAAAGTTTCAGATCAAAATTCAGCTAATAACTGTGTCAGGCAAGAAACTTGATGCACCTTTGTATACAATAATATTGTCAGTATATTATGCATACAATGTCATTGTTAAACCAAAAATGTTAGTTTTCCAATGATTACATTAAGCCAAATAAATTAATGAATCACATTAATTCTATTATTTAAAACAACTGTGTCTGTTTGTCACCCCCTCCCTTAACATTGGCACAGCTCAACCAAATTTGACATACATACTCAATGCACCTAGGGGAATGTTTTAAAGTAAAAAGTTTTGAGAAAAATCTTTTAAAAAGAGGGGATTTTTATTACAATGTAACTATAACACTAAACTGAAGCCTTACTTTCTGTTGAATATACATATACATACTAGCTGGAAACCACCCAATAGGGTGAGTTTCAGCTAGTATTTCATATATATGAAAAGGCAATAGCTTATTTTAATACAGATTTTAAAGGAGACATATTTGAGTACAAGTAATTAGTTAAGCAATGGGAAACAGGCTAAAATGGCTATTTCATCAATCAAATTAATGAAAGGAAACTAAAACCTATTACTTTTTATCGATTTTAGTTACAGGACTAAAAGAGCTGCTTCTTAAGTATTGGACAACATTAATGAAACTAGCATAGTACCCATACAAAATGATGGATTATTTAAGTATAGATAAATTATACAAATATATAATTTAGTATAAATGTATTTATTGCAAACAAAAAAAAAGATTACCTCAAATGAAATTTACTTTTCTGTCGATTTTCTCTTCATATTTTCTGTTTTTAATAATTCTTAAACAATTATGCAACAGAATTGTGTAAAAACAAGTTCTATTCATGAAGAATCAGAGATGCCTATATTTGTTTTGTCCTACTACGAAGACAGCAGCAGCAGTAGTAAGATAAACGAACACACATAGCTGTGTGCTTTAGTATATGCGAACAAGCTTTGTTTTACCTCCTCTCTTCCTGTGTGTTAAAGCAAACAAGCAAAAAGTAACAACAGCTTTTATATTATAAGATATACAGTGAACTCTCGTTAAAATAAAGTGGGAGGGGGGTCTGTTTTAGCCGACTGTTTAAGTTAACCGATGGTAGGAGTTAATACTGTATACAATATTGGAAAGTAACAACTCGGACAGACTATTTTTACGTTCTTTTAAAAGGCATTGTAATAATTAAAGATAATTTTGATTATAACTGCAAGAAAATGGCATAAAATTTGTTGTAAAAAAAAAAAAAAAAAA
>VCCN01001050.1:2764910-2786389 GCA_006491835.1 Architeuthis dux | reverse complement strand
AAAGTTTGTTATATCTAATGGTTGCCCTTCGTTCAGTAAATAAGAACATTTAGTTTAATGAACATTGTTTGGTAAATCCAAGGGCAGTTCGGTTGCCCCTCGTTCTATTTTCGAGCTTATCTTACATCATTCGGTAAATCCAAAGGCAGTCTTGTCAGCAGTGTAGAGTTGGAAATGGCGGAGCACCTCATATTCAACAAGCTGCTTCAGTTCATCTATGAAAGGATTCACAGCTCTAGTGTCAGCATTTAGCATCTCTTCCGATTATGGCTTTGTTGACAAAGCCATGTCACCCCCTAAAATGCCACAGCCAGCCATCACTGCACTTGAAATTCTCATGCAGCCTTTCTGCAGCATGCTGAATAGCCAAGCCTCGGGCTGGCACTCCCTCAGATTGTTGCTGCTTGTACCACTGAAAAACTGCTTCATCCAGGCCTTTGAAGGGTAGCTTCTTCAACCTAAATATTTCTGCGCCTTCTCTGATCTTGTCCTTCGCCTTCAGAATGTTGTGGATCGTTGTTTTTTGAGACCATACTTTTCCAGGAGCTCAGTCCAGCTCTTGAAAAGCTCATGTTCCTCAATAACTTCCAGCTTTGTCTTCAGAGATAATATATTCCTCTTGTGCTTCCATGAAGTAGTAGACATAAGTGTACTATATTTAGAAGCCATGACAGAAATGCATGCAAAAAATACAACACTAAGCTCAAACAAAAATATGTTGACACAAACGAGTATCCAAGGAGACTACGCCGTAACCACACATGTGCATGCTAGAATTCATTCACACCAATGTCTCCCATCAGTCTTGGCATGTGAGTGATTGATTCTCGCATTTATCGAGCTTCATTCGATAAATGCAGTCAGTTTGGATGGATCTAAGAGTTTGTTAAAGCCAAAATCTTTATGTATTTCGTTGTTGTGAACGACATCAGAAGAGATTTGCACATAGCAGCATCCTGCGACAATCCATGCTGTGTAGTGTGAATGAAATGAGATGTTTTGTATGTTTGAGTGACTTGGTTTGTTAAATGGGGAGTTACTTTTTTAGAAAGGGTCAGTGTATGAGTTTTGAAGTGGATGGGTGTGGAGTGGGGTGTTTAGATAGTGGCTATCTTTTCTGCACCTTTAAGTGAGTAATTTATGATCTTGATGGGGTGAGGATATGCGTTTGTGTCTATAGGCTTGTATGCTATGTGTGTATGTGTATAGCAGTGTGTGTGTGTGTGCATGTAGCAAGGTATGTATGTGCTTATATGCATATGTGGCACGCAGACACAAACTAGTTTAATAGTCTTAAACTTATCTTTTTTTTAACCATCAACCATTTTAAAAGTTTCGAGAACTAGAAATGTGTTCATGAACTTCTACAGCTGATATTTCTCAAACAATTTACATGAATTTTATTAAATAAAAATTGAACAGATTAATAATCTGTATATACAAAAATCAAGAAATTGAAAATGCCTGAATATGCCTCCAAATCTAATCGTTCATTCCTTCGCCCATGGCCTAGCCTTGTACAAAATTTGAGATAGTGTGGACAAACAGAGAGACAAACATGGGTGAAAAAAAATAGCCTCTGTCCAACTTTGTTGGTAGAGGTAATAATCATTCAAGCATGTTTAAAATGCAGTGTATGAGAAGACAATCTAAGAATGTGTACTCTTATGACCAGGGCTTGAAATTAACGTTGTCCCAGAGATGGTAAAAATTTGTTCGGGATGAACCACCAATTTCTAATGCTCAAGCTTAAGATTACAAAAATGTGCCAGACTTAATGTTATTTACAAAACAAGTGGATTAGCTAGTAGAGCTTATGCAAGAAAAAAAGGTAAAGTTTAGAATGAAAGTGATATGTCAACAGAGAAGGTGTAACATACTTTGAAAAAAATCTTATTAATAAAAGACTTGTGGAACAAAGTTGTAATCAATTTAGAGAAAAAACAATCTCAAATCTTGTGATACCTTTGTGACTTGCTCTCCTGCTGAATTCTCTGCCTGTACACCAGGGGTCCTCAAACTTTTTATATTATCGACCCTTTCACGGATCCTTGATCCCTCATCGACAGGCATGTACAAAAAAAAAATAATGTAGATGTGCAGTTTCCGCATACTAAAGCCTGCTTTCCAGTGTGGTTTTAGACACTGAAGCGGCAACCTCTGGTTGTTTCTTTGCAAGAGTATTGTATCAATAAATAAGTTTTAGTAAACAGAATACAAAATAAACAACAAAAAAAAAACTAATATATATAAATCAGAAACGTGTATCAGTAAGTTGTATTTTTTGTACTTTTATTTAGACAATATTACTAACACTAACCTATTTCCTATATTGTCTAACTTGTTCTACCCATTCAGACTTATTTCACCTTAACAGGGAAAAGGTGAGACAGGTCAGGTACAAAAATTCAGTTCCAGTCAATGAACTCAACCTTTTGTGTTGGTGTATAAACATAGCAAAGATTTTGTTGTCGTTTATTCCTCTAGACTCCTTGTGAAGCATAGGGCCACAGTCACGCTGCTGCGGTTTCAGTAGCAAGTAGGTTTTTATGGAGTAGAGTTGCTAGTCCTATGTCCAATGCTTCTTCTTTACCTGGGCTTGGTAACATAGCAAAGATTTTTCTAGGTCACAATGAAGAATAGAAACCTTAGTTACACATTTCTTTTTATCCTGATTGATAAATTGTCAAGAATTATAGGGAAGCATTAAGACGTGCCTGAAAAGTTGATCCTGGGAAAAGTCATAATAAATATCACAGCTGAGATGTTGTCACACAACATTGTTTCTTTAACCACCTAGTTCATATTCAAGACAAGGCTTAAGCTTTTAAACCCTGATGTTCACAGCAGATTATCTTCATACTTTAGGAAATCCCTTGATAGCAAAATTCCAAGCAGTGCAGTTTCACTTTTTAAATATGAGAAATTTAACAACAATATTATAACCCAAATCACATACTATTTTTAAGTTTTTAATACAAACAAAAGGCAGTGAAAAGGTTGTCAAATATTTAAAATCATCTAAAAATGCATATCCTAAAATAAAATATTGTACAAAAATCTCAGGTTTTCATTTCAAGCTCAAAGTCATTTGTTAAACATCTGTCCAAAGGATTAATTCTACAGAAAATATGCATGCTGATATTTATATAGATTAAACCAAACATCTTGTAGCAAAGAAAACAGTTTTAAACAGTTTGGTTTTAAAAAGAATGGTCTACAACCAATACACCCTGATAGTCACTGACCGAGCTGAAACATGGAACTTGACCAAGAAATTGGCTCTCAAACTAAGAACCATGCAACACACACAGAGAAGATAATGCTTAATATCACATGGAGAGATCACAAGATAGCAAATTATATTAGAAAGCAAACAGGAGTCAGAGATATAAAAACTATTAGAAAGCCCAAATGACAATGGGCCATATTGCAAGAATGTCGGACAACTGGACATGAGATGTCCCCTAAAATCATATGCAAAATTGTAGCTGGCAAAAAGATGCCATAATGATTTAGACAAATTCAGACTGTATTGGCACTGTGATTCTCTGGGAAAACTGGCAGATCTTGGGGAAGTCTATGTCCAACAACGGACTATAAAAAGCTGATGATGACCCCTTTTGCTACATGAAGGCAAGTCATAAGTGCTTACACTTGGGACAAAATTCTCTCAGTAGAAATGGGTGTTAAATTATATATATGATAATTATAAAGACATTTTATTATCAATTGTATAAATAAATAAAGAAACGAGCGCTGTGTAGGATCGAATTGTCATATTCTGTCGGATATAAAATTATCCATTCCTTGATTTCATACTGTTGGCATAGGGAACCACTTCATATTATGTGCCTAAAAATACGATTGATTAAAATAAGGAGGCGAATAAATGTGTATGCTTTGAGCCGCTGCCTTTCCATGTTAGTGCTGTTAGCTCAGTGGTAAGAGCAGGACCATGTATATGTTCCTGCCAGGGTGGATGTGGGTTCGATCCCCACACAGCACTTGTTTATTTATACAATCTAGGACGCCCGTTTAGCAATCACTAACACTGATGCCGGGCTGATATGGGTTCCCAATTAATAAAATGTCTTTATAATTATTATATTCTGTCGGATATAAACAAATCCATTCCTTGATTTCATATATATATAAGAGAGAGAGAAAGAAAACCATATCTGCAATAAGATTAAATGAAAACAATGTCATCTGCATAAAATTACTGTTTTTTTCTTCTATTTCGAAAATAAAGTTAGTTATTAACATGGTGTAAGTTTTAAGATTTTCTCATTAAAAACATGGTACACCTGATATCTCATTATATAAAAGCCATTTCACTTTTTTGTTTGTTAGTTGGTTGGTTTTCTGTCCCACTAAGGCAAACAGAAAGAGAGGAAGGAGGTACTGAAAACAGACAAAATTTATGTGTGTGCATGTTCGCTGGAAATAAGCAGACAACTGCTGCTGGTAATATGACTATTACTTCTTCTGACGATGTCCTAGTTTCATTTTACCCAATTTTGTTGCCTTATTGTTTTAAAATTATTAGAAAAACATCAAATATGAAGAAAATCACCAGAAATTGTTTAAGGTATGCATTTTTTTGGCAATAAATATATTTTTACTAAAATATACATTTATGTATAATTTATCCATATGTAAATAATCCAGTCACTTTTGATGTGTAATACACTAGTAAGTACAATAAACTTCCACTTGGATGGATATGCATACTTTGTAGCTAAGCCTTGTTTTCATTTTAACATAAAGAAGCACACAGAGAATGACTAATACATAGCTCAAGTAGCCTAATCAAAAGTTATGTTCCGCTCTAATTGTAGTTACCTTGTTAGGCAATTATTTAGAACTCATCTCAATGTATATGCATTTATACACATTCCGTACTACTACTACCTATGAAGGGTACTGGAGTGTAAATAAACTTTCAGTACCAAAGGTTAAGTAGAGTTCAATGAAGAGGCTAACTGAAATCCATTATACATCTACAATAGCATTCTTCAAACTTTTTTGGATCGCGACCCAGTTTAATTTTATACAAAAACCTTATGACTGATGACATATCATGTACAATTGCATTAGTACCCTCATCCTGCATAACAGAAACTTAATATAATATATAACTTTCTAACCATTAACATACATACATGAAATGTTCACATGGGCATTTTGGTGACATCTTACTGAATTCTGACTTATAAGATGACTTACAAGGCATAAACTCTTAGTAAAACCTCTGTTGTCGTTTTTCAACTATACCAAGGCTACTATTACTGTTCATGTTTTAATAAGTTCAACAAATATATTATTGATGACAAAGGTAATAAGATTATTAGACATATTCATATTTCATTGTCACCAATATTTTGTGTTGTGGTCAATGAGGCAAAGTCTTTCCAGCCTATTCAGTGATAACCTTTTTATTTCTATTCAAAGACCTGAGGTAATTTCCTAGTTTACAGTTCTTCTAGAAGGAAAATTCAGTAAGCCATTCTCCCATCTGTACTCCCAAAAAACAGTGGAAAGTAAGTGCCCAGTTTAGCAATATAGTTACATTGTAAATAGAATCCCCCCTCATTAAACTGTAAAAAAAAAAAAGTTTTCTTCTAAAAACTAACAAATTCCCTCTCGCCGGATGCCTGAGCTTATGAGATTGTAGGCTCTGTATGCTGGTTGGTCAGTTGTCATTCTAGTCAGGTGTCCGAACCATTTAATTCTCTGGTGCTGATTATATTTGAGCACTGGTATAGCTCTGATCTTCCTGTGACTAATCAAGTCCTTTGTCATCTTATCTGCTGCTCATCTGAGGCACCTCATCCCACAAGTAGTGATTTTCCTATCCTGGGCTTTGGTCAGTGTTCATGTCCGAAACTGGTGGGTCAGTTGGCATTAGCCTACGATTTTTAGGGGACAGTCGCCATGTTTTTTATATATGGTTCTGTTACTTGTAAGTACATCATATGTACACATGTATATAGCACTGATTACAAAATTACTTCATGAGCAGTTTGAAATGGGGCATTACCAGCTCTGCATGGCCCTGATCAGCGGTTGAAGAGATAAGTTATCTATTAGTATTTGCCAATAATTTACAAGAAATTCTTTCAATCTTGTGATACAAGAAAGCACATTATTCCACCAAAACTTGATTTTATTATGTAAAAAGGACCACCCCCCAAACCAGACTGCAGCTTCAATTGGTTCAGCTTGCCCTTAATATCAAATGACATTGTGAGTTCAGCCACATTTACGCTTGATCCCAAATCCACAAAATTTACTTTACTACAATTATTATTTTGTTCTGAATTTCTGAGATGGAGAATTATCATTATTTTACACGGATTTATTTGTTCTCATCTTAGTTGTTATACTATAACAACCAAGATGAGGACACTTGATGAGGAAAAAATGCGCCCGTCATTGAAATAGTGACGTAATTTAAAGAGACATGGAATAATAACTACTCATCACACAAGATAAAGAATAGTATCTTTATAAAGAGGAAAGGTTATATTTTGTTTACATATAATTTTATCAAAATAGCTTCATAAATAAGCTAGACGTTGCAGGTTTAAATTGGAAATAAATTTCACTATTTTGGTCACTTTTCACAATGTAAACAGCGAGGTCTGGGATACCTAGTTATAGACAACACTTGGGTTGGGTAGTGCAGAAAAGTCATATGTTCAGTCAGACAGACAAGCGACATTGCAAGGGAGAATTAACAGACAGGAGATATCCTCTGGCATGGACAGCGGAATGAGAACAATCTACCCTGTAGACAGAATAAATGGTTTGATTTGAAATTTCCAGAAGGTTATTTACAACGATACACTTGAAGGCCAGCGGATACAATGGCTGAAACATTGTGACAACCAACATAAGGACACTAGTCAGAGTGATTCAATGTATAATACAATTTAATGTTATGAGAGAAAGATACCATTAGATCTTATCAGTAGTCCACATTAACAATATGTAGAAATTGGTTAAGTGTATTATGCTGATAGAGAGAAATCTGAACTGATGGCAATATATTAGGTTGTTACATATTAAAGTCTTTAAGATGAAGAATGATATAAACAAAAATAAACCCAGTAAATATTCAATCAAAACACGACCCATTTGAAGCAATAACCTTTTCCCAGTGATCCTCAAGAATCTGCAAAGAAATTCAATTACATTAGTAAATGTTTCACTTATAGCATTATTCTCTATGAGGTCAAAAAAAAACATTTAATACGTAACGATCTAATGAATTTTAGGGCTTGATAACCTGATAGCCATAACATTTCACTATGTAATGACAGTGTTGTTGATTTCTAAAATCAACAAATCAAAAATATTCCACTTATGAAATTGTCTACAACTTGCTAACACATGTTAGTCCACCCTCAAAGATGAGTTCTATAAGAAGCAGGGTTGCCATTTGGTACTTTTCAAAACCAAAATTGAGCAAATCTGATACTAGATTTGGTACTCAAGGAACATTTACAAAAAGATAATCCCTTACACATGAATGACATAATACAACATAAATATACATGAACAATAGATAGAGAATATATAATTTAATCCATTTTTCCTGCACGCTTAGCCTGATCATGGATTTTAAGTTATTTGATAATTTTGGTACTAAAGCTACTTAAGTCCAAACAAATTTGGTCTTGTGTGGCAAAAGACATCTGGCAACGCCAGTAAGAAAGCATTTCAGGACAACCAGACTTTATATATAACCAGATTTGAGCACCTTGCCATGGTGTAACAAGCTAGTTTCATACACCATTACTACTATAGTGAATTTGATCCACACTGGGTGCCCCCACACTTGCAGGTTTGTACTGTACTATGCTAAGCTAAGTAAATAAGTGGCCTACTTGGTAGATTAAATAATTGGATATTTCTTACTGGCACAAGTAGTCAAAGGGAGAATCCAGGTACAAACTTAGGATTTTGAATGCTGATTTTCAAGGCTGGCCAGCACAGCACACTGAGAAAATAGGCAAAACAATGTGTGCAAAGATTTACTGAAAAAAAAAACCCCAAAAAAACCTATTCATTTCTAAGAAAAAGCACTCCCAGTGCTTTTTCTTTTGCACATGCCCAATATATAAAAAAATACAAATACTGAGAAACAGACTTGATTTAATATAAAAACAACAAAAAATAAATAATGCAACATCTGCCATCAACAGGATTTGTGTTTATCATCCAAATGCACTAGAGTCCATAAATGCCAAACATTAGTTCACCAAATTTTGATCAGGCAATTTTTTTACCTCTCTCCGATGCCCATCATCCAGGAAGGCCTGTGGAGCAGAACAACAACCTGCTGAGCTCAGTTGTTGAAGCAATCAAACTATTGAAGAATTCAGAAAAACTGAATTCAACATGGTCTACTGTTCAAGAGTATCCTCAACAGATTGGGATTAAACAAGGAGTTTGGTTCCCACACAAAAGCTGAAAGCAGAGCCCCATGTTCAACAATCTGGAACATTTTGCTGAGCAAACAGGAAAAGGAACAGTTTCTTCATCGAATGGTTACTGAAGACATGAAATGAGTTCTGTATCTTAACACAAAGTGGATGAACCAACAGCTCTCCCCAGGTCAGACACCACTTACTATGCCAAAATCAGCTCTACACCTGAAAGTCTTGCTGTGAGTTTGATGGATTATGAGCACTTTGAGATATTGGAACACGGTCAGACCGTCACAGCTGATATCTACTGTCAACAATTGGAACGTCTGATCTAAGCTTTAAGTGGTTAATAAAAAAGATGTCATTCTGCAGCATGATAATGCCAGGCCGCATTTAGCAAGAAAGACTCAGCAGAAAATCAGAGATTTAGGCTGGAAAGTTTTCCCCTATCTGTCCTACTCACTTGACATTGTGCCATCGGATTACCATTTGTTCAGATCTCTGGAACACTTCCTAATTGGTAAAACTATCCAAAATATTGATGAGATCAAACATGGGCTATCAGACACCTTCACATCAATGCCAGCTTCCTTTTATAAAGAGGTGATTAGACAATAAATGTTTGTCTTTTCCTAAACTAAAAATTAATTTCCTGTACACCCAATATTAATAGTTACGTCTGAAATACTGAAACCAAGTTATATGAAAAGGCTAACTAAATTCTTCAGGTGCCCTGTGCATTGTATGTGTAATATAGTGAAATAATCAGTTAGGTGACAGGTTACAGTAAATGGGAGTGTCCCATTTTATGCACAAGTTGAAAGAACATAAAAAGCACAAGTTTTGCTTTTGTCACTTCTGGTTTAGTTTTGTGGGATTACGACGCCATGCTTGACCTGTATCCAATCTGATCTAATATATGCCAAGTTATCACTATAGTACTAAATGACTAACCTGTGGATTCAAAGATATTAAGTCTTAATCTCTCTAAATTTATCGGACTATCTTGACTGTTCACACTAAAAAAATAAACGACAACGCTTGAATCTAAGTATGATTTACACGTATGCAGATACAAGTGATTTCACGGTGTTATGGTAAGGTTTATCCTCTCTACATACATTTTGTAGCGCGGGCTACATCATTACAGTATGCTTTAGCGATCATGGCTCTCCACATCAAACAATCCCTCGCAGTGTTAATGATGTTTCGTACACGAACAAAGCTATAAATTAAAAAATTTGGAGGTCATATCTTATCCCACTTGATAATAAAAGCAGGCTTTTTTTTTAAACAAAACCACCCATAAGAAATGATGATAAAAGTTGATGAAAAGTTTTCCTATTAAGCTTTTGCCAATATTTCTAGCAATTTTTATTGTATTGTTTACAATACTGTTTCAAATCATTTTTAAACTTCCCTTCTCTAATTTGAAGTGATTAAGTAAACATTGGTTCCTAAAAAGAACTTATGCATCCAGTGGTACAGCTGAATGGTTATGATATGGGAACAAAAACAAAGGTCAATCACTAGGTCAGTGGTTCTCAAACCTTATTGTATGATGGCACACTAAGAAATATATTTGGCTTGGGGAACACCAACTCTTTACTCCGTTTGAAGTAGTACTGAAGGTGTGTTCTATAAGTTGACATAGTGAAAAATGACACATATTGGACGAAAACATTTTAGTAGTCAATGAACGGAACTTTTATATCAGCACTCCTCACTCATCTTTCCTTTCATCTGTCACTAAAAAGGTTGAGATCTCACAAAATCTAGCAATAAAACCACTAGATTGGCAACTCTGTAACAGAAGTGAACAGATGTAATAACCGTACTGGACACATTCAAGGTTCAAATTACATCTTTGCGTAATTGGAAAAATTTATCCAGCATACTTGGGAGATAGTTGCGGAACACAATTTGAGAACCACTGTACTAGGTAGACAATGCTTGGAACTACATATTCAACAAAGATGGAGTATAGTTCAATTGTAAATCAAAATGCCAAATCTGCCTCTTTAGTGAATGTAAAATGTATAATACTTAAATGAAATAAAAACTAAAACTCAAATTCTGCTAAATGTATTAAGTCTCTAACACAGAACTTGTAGAAAGTCAATTAGGATCTCAAAGCAAGTGACAAGGTCTAGCCCCGAACTTGAAGTTCACTGGTGACAAAGATGAAATCCTGCCCCAAAGGCCAAAGTAGACCCTACACAATACAAGTAAAGAAACAATTGTAAAGGTCATGTTGATGCCAGGGAAATTCCACATAATCACAAGGGGTACAAGTTCCTCTCTACACAACAGTAAGCAGCAAGACAGTTTTAAATTACTGATAATAGCACAAAGTAGAGAAATGTGGTAAAATAAATGTGTGCCTGACATTAACATTATCTAATTCTAATAAAAACAGTTCAACCTCAAACATTTCCCAGACAGAAGAAAATAGTAATAATTGCTGTATATAACTCTTCTTTGGAGACAGATCATGATTTAGTGTTATCATTAAATATTACTTTCAAGTGACATTACAAAATTCAAAAGTATTAATAACCTTTAACACAATAACAGGATTTTAGTGTATTAATATGGTTGATAAATTTAAAGATGTTGGCGTTGAAAAATAATGGTAAATTTAAAAAAGAAAATAGAACAGCCATTCCCAATTGGGGCCATGTGGTCCTGTTGGGGACCCTGGCACATTTAAAGGAGACCATAGACCGAAATAACTGAATTGTTAGTGTTGTATACCTGTTTGACAGCAGTGCCCTGGAACCTGAGAAGAGCTCTTAAGGGGGCTGTAGCTAAAAATAGGTTGAGAATGGCTGAACTAGAATATTATATGGACGGACTAGGCCACAGGACTATCATGTTGAAAGCCAATCTTTTACAATCTTAAATGTGATTTTCATGGATTTCCACTGCAAATTTAAAATTTCATCTTGATGGAAGTTAGACAAGTGCTTACAATGACAGCAAAAAGCATTAAAATCATATTTTAAGCATCCCATCACAGGGTTTCATGACTTCTTATTAACAATGTTGACAACGGGTCAACTCTGCTGACACTGGGAAGTTACTCTTATATTTATAGAAAATATCAACAAAGAATTTTAAATCAATCAACTACAGACAATGCCAAGAACAAGATTTATAAATATTCTTAAATATTAATGATGACCCAGAGATTCAAAACATTTTACATCAGGGTTAGTTTTACAAAATAAAATTAATTTGAAAAGGAATAAAGAGAATCCCACATCAATGACACCATTAGCTTGGCCATTGATGGACAACAGCCCTTGTGGTGATTCTTCCAAGTCATCACAAGAGCTCCTTGCAGTCTCCATCATGATGGCTTTAGCCGGCTCATAAGAGTTAAGTAAAGGAAGGCTCTCAGGCGGCATCCGTAGAACATGTCCCAACCAAGTTTTTTTTAAAAAGCGCCACCAAACTTCTATCTTTGACACATTGTCCAGCAGGATCTGGTTACAAACATTATCAAATTCATATATTAACATCAACATGGCTATAGCAGCAAGCAGAATGAAGAAACAGTTGCATTGTTTAGTAAAAGTCACATTTGATGCTTTTATGTTAACCATGTGATGAGGAGAAAGCAAAGCCTGTCCACTACTTTGCAGGTATAGCAAATGTGAAGGCATTTGAATTCTTATCTGTATCCCGCAGAAGAACAAACAAATCTATAAAATATTCAAGTCCAAATAGACATAGCAATTATATGAAAATTAGTGGTGATTGAAATATGAAAAAGCAGCATAAAATCTAACTCATCAACAGCCAAAATCTAAGCCAACCATGTGTCGTGATGTGCAAAGTATTTTGCATCAGAAAATGCACTTGCTTTTGCCCCCAGCAAAATTTACATCGCATGATAGCAAGTTGATACAATGAGAATTGGGCGGCCAATAACGTCTTAAGTGAATAGCCCTTAGATAGGATTAGCAACCTTTAAATGAAAGATAAAATGCCAATAGTCTTGGGCTAGACAAGACAATGAAGAAAAAAGCAGATATATTTCAGTCAATTTTGGCTAGCAGCAGCCATGTGGGTATCTTTCATCGGCGTGTTTTTTTCGTTGACAAATGCATTTCTTCACAGCAGCACCAGAGAAAGAAAGTAACACAGTGTGCGTGTGTCATGCAACAATTCAGGGCTACATGACCTGCACGTTTTTCATTCAGTATGAGCATTCAGGACCAACGATGACCGTGACAATGCCACACGTGAAAAGTTTACATAAAATAGTTTGAAAAAAAAAAAAAAGAAAAAAAAAAAAGGGTATATCATTATCTGTACACCATTGACAATCATCCACTGATAAAGATGTAAAGAATAAGATTCAATCAATAAAATCCTTGCAATTTAGATTGTTTATAATGGAAGAAATTATTGATAAATTGACAACTTATTGTCATGAACAGCTGATTCTCTAACAAATGACGTCTACAATGGGCAATGTATTAAAATATTATGATTTTTCTCAATTAATCAATATGTTTGTTCTGTTGCCTTCATCGAATCTGAGAAACTGAATTCTCTCAAAAGTCTTCTTTTTTTTTTTTTTTTACTTCATTCAATAAAAGTAAATACAAACTAAAAAGGAATCAAACACTTTCTCTTAAAAAAAAAAAAAAAAAATTCAACATTACAACAAATCCTTCCAGAATATTTTTTTTTTACAAAATATTTTTAATAAACTAACAGCAAACTTTATTTTCTTGTGTTACTACACTTCTTAGCATCCATAGTTGAACAATTGACAACCTACGGACATCATAGGTTGACAGAAAGCATGTCGAAACAGATTAATTGTACTGTCACCTGACTCCTTTATTTGTGAAATGGCATTTGGATTTGAAACTTCATCTTTTCGACAGAACTCTAGTCGTGTAGCAAAACATGTGGATGACTAAGAAAAATGTGTCGGGCCTAGCGTACATAGTTGTATGTGCTGATGATAGCTATGAATACTTCACATCTAACCCAACAACGAGCAACAATAGTAGGGCAATTATTACCATGACAGCCAGAGTAAAGTTCATGTAGCATTTTTATACTTATATAGATAATAATAGATATACCTAATATAAAATCCTATTTCAAATATATATGTAAAAACTGTAAGAACTGCTAAAACCAGTAAGTTTAGTAGTAATAGTAAGAATGAATTATTGTGATAGCCACGTGGTATATTTGTATCCGAGAAGTAAAAACAGTAAGTTCTTGGCAATCATTGGACAGACTTATGTGCAGCTTTATCAGTTCGATCTGTGAAAACATGCATTTCGTGGCTGCTAACAGACTCAAGACAAATAACAATCAATCATTTGTTGCTGGTGAGATGGATTCAATAATTCAAAAATACAACTCCTTTGAAAACTACTGGGGTGTGCATTTAGAAGAGCGGCTTCAGAAGGAGAGAGAAAACATTACACGTTATATAGCCTCATGCTTCTAAAATCATCGATAGCGCCATGAAACTAAAGTTAATTGGTTATTTATTAAAAAAGAATACACCCTAAGAATTTATATGAAAAATACATACAACCGTTAGTTGCTATTATAGAGCACTTGAGTTCTTGAAAATGAAAGAATGTAGCCATTCCAATAATCAAGCTGACTTTTTAGGACGACAAATAGTAATTTCATTCGTATATAGCACGTTATTACGTACTTATTTAAGACGTAAAGTTGTTAAGACCACACAAATCTACTTCAAGAAAAGTTACAATTAAAACCACTGAATCCTATAAAAACAACACTGTCATATTTTAATTATTAAACAATTTAAAAGCTGAACAGAATATTTAGGGCAAACGTTTAAATTCTTAAACTCCCCACCCCCGCGGACGATATAATGTTCTCAAAAAATGTGTGCGGATCCCTATACAGTTTTATGTTAATTGGGTGATTATAGCAAACATAAGCCATCACATGTTTTAAAAAACACTAAAACTCTATTTATTTAAAACTGAATTTCTTTCGCCGACCTCTTACATGAATCTTGCGGACCACACATTGAGAACCGCTCGTCTAAATTACAACCCACTCCAGTCCTCAAATATTTCGACAACGTCTAACATGGAAACGCCTTTATTTCTTCAGAACTTTGGTCGGCACTTGCAAAAAAATGAATTTTTAATAAAGTGTAATAAATTTTTAAAAAAAAACAAAAACAATATGAAACCTAAATCAATTTTAAAAAAAAAACCCACATTAATTGTGAGGGTGGGTTACAAAACACGAGAGAGTGTAGTAGTCATTACATTCAAAGATTCTTCTGTTCGAAAACATGACAGTTTTTCCAAACTTCCATCCGGGGAAGGGGGACGATTTTCCAAATTCCACACTACAAAATAATGCCCCACCCACGGAATATTTGGTTTCTACTTTTAACTTTAGTCAACTCTATTTTTAAATGTCATATTTTAAAACTTATTAAAACGTGCTTTAAATGAGAGAAACTGGCTAAATGAGGAAGAATGAAAGAAAAAACGAAAGAGGCGGCCAATTGTACTTAAAAAAAACTAAAAAAAGTGCAACGGCTAAAAATACATTTTTAAAAAGTCTTAAAAAATGAAATCAGTTAATTTTAAATGGGGGATCAAACACGACAATTGTACTAACTACTAGAACGCATTAATCTGGACGAAATCATAATTAAATTTAATATTCTCAACAAATAAAAAGCAGAATTATGAATGTTCTTATACTTCACCAAAAATGACAAATTCGAATTTTTTAAATTATTAGCACCGAGAAAAAAAAATAATACTATAATCATTTTTTTAAAAAAATGGAACAACTGGCACTTTGTTAAAAAAATACTTTTCACAATGTAGTAAAAAATATATGGCAAAGTTTGTTTCGCAATTTAATGAATTACCTACACAGTAAACTCAAATTCCTCTTAGTTTTTTTTTGTAAGCCAATATTTTACGGCTAAAAAAAAAAAGCTTTTTATACCAGTTATCAGTGCAATTAACTTTGAAAACGAATTAAAATATTTTGATATTTACTGAACCTGAACCAAATCCTAACATCTTTTTAAAATCGGTTCAAGGTGCGTAGTAGTGAACAATTGTACTTATTAAGTTGTGCCAAGTGACTATACTAAATTGTTCTATGGTCATTATGGACATTAAGACTCCTTCAATCGTTGTTACACAACCGATTACTTTTCCCCCTTCTTTTCATTAATCTTAAATCTGAAGCTATTCACCAGTTTGTCAGTGTTTGACAAAACGGTTTGCATTAAAAGTATATATATCAATCTTTGTTTTCTTCTTCACGAATACTTTCTTTAAAAGTTTCAATAATAGTAATAAAACTTTGAGGTCACATGAAAAATTAATAACAAAAGCACAAGTTTCAAATTTGGTGAAATTAACCAGTAGTAGTCCTTTACTGACACTTAAGCATAATAAAGAAAAGAACCGAGTGAAAAAATGTGACAAGAGTAAGACTAGGCAACGTGACTCTTCCCCAGTGAGTCTGTTAATAAGCACGCTTTTGATAATCACTAAATATTGTTTTAAATACTATAATAACCAAGACCATAGAAAAAAGTTTTCGGTGAATCAACACCAAGACGATTGTCTTTTGTACGGTTACTAATTTTTTATGAACAACAATTTAGTCATTTTATTGCGTTAAAGAATTCCCTTTAAAAAAGAAAAGTAAAATTAGTTTAAGGGAAGCAGTTCAGGAGAAGATTGTGTTAACAAAAAACAAAAAAACATCACAAGAAGAAAAAAGAAGTGTGTATCACATTTAAACGAAACAGTGAAGTAAAAACATTAAATCAGTCAATATTTTTTTCATGAACTGAACAGGTCTTTTAACCAAGAAGCACTATTTTAAATAAGCAAGATCCGAATAAAAAGATTAACTTTAATATCAATGGTAAAAAATTTAAGAGTCAAGTGTATAAAACTGAAAATAACTATCCAAAATGGCCAAGAAAAACAAGTCGAGAATTTTATACACAACCCGGAACACCACTCACTGTTTTTCTTAAAGAACAACAGCCCCCCCCCCTTATACGTTGTAAATAAATGATTTAGTGAGGTGTTGGTTAAATGGTAGAATCCTAACAGAAAAATTACACTTGTTCAGGAAAATACTTTATGTCTAAGCTTTAGGGTTCCCCTCATTTGACATATTATGTCGACTGAAGGGAAGTAAATCCCTAATAATGGCGATTTCGTAGTTTCGCGTCCCAAATCATCACGGTTGGTGTGAGGGAACTCAATCAGTTGCAACAAAATACTAACTAAGCAGATATCAAATCTAAAAACAAAGTGTACAAAAATCCAAAAGTAAACAATCCGTTAGCTATTTTAATTAGATGTATTTATTTTAGGATCCAGTTTAACAATCTATTTACATTGGAAATTGAACCACGGGTGTCAGTAAGACGGACACAAAGTAAGGGTCTAGTTTTAGGTTATGCGTACATTGTAAACCGATTACCCACTTTAGAGCGGATTCACTCACTTCCATTTTAGAATCTAATTGTTCTCAAAAATGAAAGCAATTCCTGAAAACGAAAGTCAGATTCTGTCGAAACTGATCAAACTACATAGCAAAAATATATTTTCATAAAAATTTACTTTGTTTTGCTAAACCGAATCTTAACGCAAAGGTAGTTGTGACTGACAGTGACTATACTACCTTCTTCACAGAAACAACAACCGTGATAATTTGGGACGTTAAACTAGGAGAACGGCTCCCCTATCTGACAATCTAGGCAGGGTTCTTCAAGGGAAGAATTTATGTTCGGTAGTTTTTAGGGTCATAACTCTTGAACGAAGATAAATAAAGTAAAACTAAGATGCAAACATAAGCCTTAAAACAAAGAAAGGAAATGTAGATCATCAACAATTGTCTTGGGTCCACTTCGAATTTTCGTTGTTGCTTCGTGGGAAACACCCCTCTCCATTTTGTATATTAAATTTCGTCCCCTAAAATATTTTGGGCAATGCTTTTATGAATTAATTATTTTTGTTAAAAATATTTTTTTTTTTTAATAAATTCCAGTCTATGTTGTTCAATGTTCAAATTCCACCACGTTTGCAAAGAAAATAATTTCGTTTATTATTAATTCTATGGGGACAGGACCGGTTGCTTTTTGTAACAAAAAAGTTTTTATCAAAGCAAAACATTGCAAATTTATTTTCCGTTATGAAAAAAAAAAAACAACCTTTTTCTGAGATGATTCGGATAAACAAAGGTTGATTTGCATTTAGTTTTAAACTTTTGCAAAAGAAACAAACAAATCGGCAATCTAATGTTTGTTGTCAAGAACATAAACTAAAAACAAGTTGGGGTTATTATACATTGAAGCGGCGTAAAATTGCCACTTTTGTATGGACGACATGAACCATTCTTTTTTTCAGTAGCGAAACTTAACTACCATTGCGATAATGACAAGTTTGCTTTCATTCGACTTATATAACCCTAACAAGTTAAATTTTTTTAAAAATACAGTTTTAATGGTCAAGTTTTCGGTTTTCATTTGTTTCGTAATTGACTTATATCCTTTACAGTTTAAATCTATTGAAATGTATATTTTAATGTTCAAAAATACAGTTTTAGTTTACGCCGCTTCAATGTATACGCTGAAAAGCTTTAGAATAAAAATCTTTCGAATGGCCAAATAGAAACAAATTTTAAAAAAAACATGAAAATTTATTCTTCACCATCGGATTTACTACTTTATAAGAAATGCTGTCCCTATTTTATTTTTCGTTTAAAAAAAAAAAAAAAAAAAAAAAAAAAAAAAAAAAAAAGAATCCATTAAAATACCGAAAAATTTTAAAGTCGGATTATGAAATAAGGTAAAAAAAACAATTATAAAAACGCTAAATTTATCATGTCCATAACTTTGTCTTTTTAAAATGTTTTTTTACGGTTTTTTAGATTCATCAAAACCGAATCTACACATTAAAAATAACTTTTAAAGCAATAGCTAATAATGGTTATTATTAGTAGAAAAAGAAAAGGAAGCCTAAGTTCCAAGTGAAATTATTATTACACGTGATTCTAAAATAAATGTGTAAAGAGAAACCTTAGTATTATTAACAGTTTTTTCTTATTTTTAGATAATTAGTCCTTTTGAATATTTGGCAATAGATGGAAGAGACTGAAAATAGGAAAATATTGCTAATAAAAACCTTTTATTTAAAGTCAAATTGTGATTTAAATTTCAAATAAGTGGAATTTAAGCCACCATAAAACATATGTTAGTGGTGTAAATTTATGATTTTTAAGAAATAATTTGGCATTTATTCGCATTTTTCCATTCCCCATTAGTTTGAGAAATGTGTCAAATATTCTGTTTTTTGTCTTACCTTTCATATATATATCTAAAACATAGAAGAACTACCCCAGTAAGTAGGGACCAGCACATGTCGACAGCCCGGGGGTAATAGACATCTTCAGTCGGACTATCAAGATCCGCCCATGTGGTACCGACAGGTAACCAAAACTTTTCATTCCAAAACCATCGCGATATGTAATCCGTATCCATGGTGTAAAAACGAAGTAAAGAAATGTCTAATAAGTCCGTTGTTGTTGGTCTTGTCGTTGTTGCTCGAGAGAATCTAACAATCAGATAAGAAAGAAATACAACTCAACACCAAAAAGAGTGAGAGGACCGCCCGACCGACCGGCTGCCACTTACGGCGGAAGTGAACAATACCGGAACTTTGACACTGACTAGCGTAACTACGAGGGGCCAGATGGGACATAACTCTGTCACATCACAAAACACACTCTACTCCAAATAATGACAAGTCTGACTTGTTTGTCAAGTGAGGAATAAGGAAGCATGTAGAGCGGAACCAAGTTTTTTCATCACTAATGCTCTCTCTCTCTCTCTCTCACTCTCTCACTCACTCTCTCTCTCTCTCTATCGATCGATTTTCTTCTTTACATTACTTAGAGCGCAACCATCACTCTTCTTTCTTTCCACGTTCTTATCTAGTTATTAATCACTCTTTCTGCTACTGCTTTTCCATGTCCGAGCAGAGGGGGGCGGTCGGGCAAAGCACAATTTTTAAAAAATATCTAGATAAAAAATTATAAATGAAAAAACCCAAATAATCACACGTAATCATAAATTAATCTTAAAAACAAAACTAAATTACATTCAATATCCATTGTCTAATAAGACAGATGGAGTAAAAATAATAATTTAAAAAATAATTGGCACTCTCTGGCTCAAAATCCTGTATCCGCCCCTGTTTTCTTTTTAACACTGTTGCTATAGGGTTTCCCTTTCTCTTCATGCTACCCCTGCTTTAATTAAAAATATGGATCTCTTTTCAGACACTTGTATATCACTTTTTTTTATTGCTCTCTTTCTCTTCTTGAGTGAGAGAACAAAATGGTAAAGCGTCCATCTCTTAAGAGACAACTCCCATTGAAGAATATGGCTGGTGACAAAGTCCCAGCTTCCCTTGCATGCATCAGCAAGTTTCAAGTCTGGTCAAGACCAAGATTTTATTCTTACAAGTTTTTATGACCACCCTCTTGGCAAGATGCAAGTCCACCGAAGGGATACCGCTAATAACACAGCTAAGAGTGTACTCAATGAGCTGCTGGGTTCACAGGGAAATTTGTCCTAATGAATAGTTTTCCGCACGCTTTGCTCATACTGGGAATCAAACCCGAGACCTGTGAAGCAGATGTTTTAACCATTACATTATCTGAGCGGACTAGTGACGAGAAAGAAGGAGAATATTACATTTCAGATTATGAAAGATATAACATCAGTAGGGTTTAATTTCTAAATTGTATACATAAACTTGATAAAATTAATTTTTAGTGCACTTGAACATTCTTGAAAGGATGTTTCAAAATTATCATGTAGAGGACGTCAAAGAAATTTTTCCAACATGGACAAGAATAAAAAGGAACTTAGCAAATTCATAGAATTGTGAAAACCCGCCCTAGGGGTACCTTGATTCAAAACTTTAGCACATACAGATAAATGGAATCAGACTTTTAGTATTAGATAGATAGATAGATGTAAATCAGATCATTATTATTGTGGTGAGCATGAACGCTGACCCCACATTATTATTATTCAATTGCCTATTACCCAGACTTCTTTTGCATCCTTTAAGTTAGTGTATTTTAGGGGCACCTTAATTCAATACCTCTGAATACAATGCACCATTTTGGCTGCTAAGATGTTTGATAGGTTTCCATACTAAATGTCACATATAGAATCAGACTTTTAGTATTATATATATAGATAGATGGAAATCAGATCATTATTATCAGGGTGAGTGCAAATGCAGACCCCCACACTCTTCCCTTTTTAAAAAAAGATTTTCAAAATCTAATATGCTAAAACATGCTCTGGGGTCCCATTAGTAACCACAGAAAATATGGTGGCCATAGCTCTAGTTGTCCTTGAGTTATGCTAACACAGATGGACAGACAGACATTTGGTGAATTAAAGTAATAGTAAATTTTCAGTTAAGCGCAAACTCAGCTGGACACAGAGTAAGTGTCAATTTTAGCATAATACAACTTACATTGTAAATCAAACCCCCCACTAAAAACTTGAACATTTTTGAATTTAAAAAAACTAACTTGCTCCGGGTCCCCTCAGAAAATTTCATGGGGATATGTTGTGTGGTTCCTGAGTTACGCTGCCACATACAGACGGACGGACATTTGGTGCATAATAGTAGGATGGTTGCAATTTTGTACAAAATCACTTTTTGATTTACTTTATTTTCAATGAATATTGAATCAAATTTTCTCAAGAGCAGACTGTTGCTGAGCTGACATGGTAAAAATCATGAATCTTGAATTTTAGAGAAGCAACTGGCTTTCTTGCACTACATTCAGATACCTATTATTGTAGATGAGTGTAGGACAAAACCCCCTTGGACAAACCCCCTACACCAAACTCCCCTCAGTTGAAAAGCAAAGTAGGACAAAAAACCCTTGGTTAAATTAAAATGACAAAAATTTAAGTAATTTGTG
>VCCN01001050.1:2744167-2756132 GCA_006491835.1 Architeuthis dux | reverse complement strand
GCCCAAAGGCCTGTGCAATGGAGTTTTAAGGTGAAGTGCAACATGTGCACAGCTGACCTCAACCTTTAAAACAAGGGTATGCATGCTATGGTCCAGCGAGGTGGTGTGAATAATAGCAAAGCCGCTAAGTCATAGGTTTGACAGGCGTTTTCTTCTCCTGGGTGATGCCTGAGTTTGTGGGAGTATTCTGGCAGTATGGCTGACCTGGGTAGTTAACCTGAAGGACGTGAACACCCCGTAGTTGGTAGATGCCTGAGCTGGCTGTAGAGTACTACCGTCTGAATATGAATATATGAGAGTATACAAAAATGTTCCTCCCCAAATCAGAAATTCTTTCATTGAAGGAAAAAACAAAAACAACAGACACATTTATTCTAATGAATAATTTTCATTTAATATATAATTTATATTATATGAATTATATTGAAAATGCCCAGGTCCCAAGATGGCTGGATTAAAGAGATACAACTGTACAGGAGGAAGACGAAACACTTTTTTCTTAAACTGTAAACACATCCAGCCAATGTTTATTATCAGGCCTAAATATCAAGAATCGGGAGTTTTGGGAGACTTGTATACTTAAATATTTGCTCTGGAGGAATTTCTCTCATAGTAACACTGTAATTGTTAAGCACATTTTAGGTAGATATATAGGTAGGTGCAGACAAAGATATTAATATATATATTTACTAAGCTTAGCTTTATTCAGCATAAGGCCAAATCATGTGAAAAAGCTGGGGAAAATTGTGATATGCTAATCCTCTAGGTCTGTCTACAGGGCCGGATTAAGCTAGTGCGTGGGTCGGCAGCATAAGTTATAAAGGGCCCCTGAATTTTCAAAAAACAAGCGTGAACCCTACCGAACACAAACTAAGGGGCCAATTTAGCATAAACTTCCATTGTAAATTGAACCCAACACTAAAAAACTATTTTTATGGGGAATTTAAAAAAAATGTTGTTTCTAGACATAATAAGGTGTAAATGTTTAAATTTTCAGCCCTCTAGCTGCATTGGTGTGACCTGTACATGTGACACATATATCCATAGCTAACCAGCCAGCCAGCCAGCCAGACTCTCTTGAAAACTGAAGAAACCTATCAAAGACACATTTAATATATTGGTACAGGTGTCCCCATATATAATGCAGTTCGTTATAGCGTGGTTTGTGTCCCCCGGTATAATGGGGTTATAAAAATTTTTATATAATTAATTTGATACAAAGGAAATGATTTGACATTGAACTTAATGGCTGGCAAAGAGGGCCTTTAAGCGAGTATTCATATAAAGACAAGAATGATCTCCAATTTACATTTTATATATAATAAAAGAGATTAATGTGCTTTGATTGAAATTTTGCACACACACTCCCCTCAATGAGTAGGGAAAATGTTTTTTTTGTTTTTTGAAAATTCCCTCCCTAAATATGTTTTTAGAGGGGGGGGTTCAATATGCAATGTAAGTTTATGCTAAATTGGTCACTAGTTTATGCCCACTCGTTTGTTGAAAATTCAGACCTTTTTAGTGATCACAGCCCAACAAAAGGCAAGAGAAATAACTTATTCATTGATCACCCCTTTTTCCAACTTTTTAATTGATCACCCCAAACACAGCATATATGGCAGTGATTCATAATTTCCCTTGGAATTCTAGTCTTTAGGTTATTAGACAAGTTTGTTAACCTTGCTCTTTGACTTGACATAAGGCATGAACTAAGCCTTGAGCTTCCAAACCAAGCAGGAGTTGGATTTCCATTGTTTATGTAAGGTTTAATACGGGCCCAACGCCTGTATTAAACCTTACATAAACAATGGATGTAGAGCGGTAATAATGTGTTTTCAGCCAGGACATTTGATCTTCCTTGATTCTCTTCTGCAGTATAGCAGTTTTGTCAAAAATGGAAAAAAGAATTGAAGCAACCCAAGATGTAGTTTTATCAAGGAATGATATGAATATCAAGGGCAGAGCATGTAACAACGTTTTGAGGAGATTAAAAACTACAAGGAAACTGTTGCTAATGTAACGAAATGGACTCTGTGTTCGTGTGTTCACTATACATACTATTACTGGTAACCATTAAAAGGGGCCCAGATTTGAAAATAGGAGGGAGCTGTGTTAAACTGCGTATGTGACAAACTGGACAGATTGTATTAACCGGTAGCCGTTAAAAGGGGCCCAGATTTGAAAATATGGGGAGTTGAGATCTGAAGTGGTTAGTGACAGGTCGCACAAAGAGGACCCCTGCCCATCAGGGGCGAGGGAGGAGAGAGCCGGTTAGAAGCAGTTAGATTTGAATTCAGCAGTGACAGGTCGGAAGAGGTGAACCCTTGATTTGGTTCTTTCACCCAGATGGGTGGAAGAAGGAGGAACAACCCTCGATTTTCTTAGTAGTAATTCAGAAAAGTGACCAACTCATTTAGAAAACTAAATGAAACAGAATTCTGTACCTCGATGTGACCCACGAAAAGGAGACTCTTATATCAACAGAAATAAAACCCCAGATTTCCAATTGAAGAACCTGATCTCTCATCATCATCTCTCTCGGCATGAAGAAGAAGTACAACCACTGTTATACTACACTAACAATAAGAAAGAGACAGTTGAAATTCTTTGGACACATAATGAGGATGGAAGGCTTGGAGAATTTAATGTTCACAGGGTGCAGGGAAGGCAAACGTAGCAATGGTAGGCAGCGAGTAACGTACTTGAATGGTTTGAGCAGATGAATGGTAGAAAGAATACTGGAAGACGAGAGGGAGTTGCTGAGAATGACAAAGAAAAGGAAGCTGTGGAGAGCCATGATCGCCCATGTCCTGAAGGGACATGGCACATAAAGAAGAAGAAGATAGCGGATTTAATTCTCAGCACCAAACCTATGATAATTATTATTGAAATGTTTGTATGTGGGTGAATGTGCTCATGTTACTTAGAATTTTGGAGCACATGACTTTCCCTGAGCCTTAGTATGAAATAACTAGCAAGTAATATTTAAATAATTTCACTCTGCCTATTTACTGTCCATGTGACTAGACTACCCCGCTCCTGAAAAACAAAACAATACAAAACAAAAACTCCATAATCATTATATCCTATAAGAGCCATGTCTGTCACATTATAAGGAAGGGAGTGGGCCTGATGATTGCTAGTGATACTATATCAGTAGCAGCCATCAGCCCCTCTCCCTTCCTATCCTGTTGTTAACTATCTAATCTTTTTGCTCCTCTCTCCATTCCTACCCTCTAACTACCTTTCTTTTCTCACCTTCCTACTGTGTCTGTCACACTTCTAGTATCAGTAGCAGCCATTAGCCGAGCCTGTTGTTGTACACTTATGATAACCATCAGTGAAGAGATGAGTCATGGACTAGTATGATTTAAGAAAAAAATAATTGTTTTTTGGCTTCTATATAGGGAAGAAAATATTTTTTCCATATATTTTTTTGATTGTTACCTTCATTTTTTTTTTTTTAACACAACAATTCATATTATATTCTTTGGCCACCATTAGGTGTATATTATATATGGACGTTAGAAGTTCCTTAGGACTTATTTTCCTTCCAGCTTTTCATTTTTACAACTACAACATACTAATTCAAAGTGGTCCTGTTCAAATGTGTGACATAACAAAGGAGTGACATGAGTACCATACCAAACGAGTGACATAATATAATAAAAACTGTCCTGACACTAGAAATATTGTTTTCAAGATCTCAAATTCTGTTTCCAAGACATTAATATTAATATCACTTCCATAGATCTCTGGTAGGTGATTCAGTTCATCACCGCATTGCTTGCTATAAATGGCATTGAGAAGAAGATTTTCCAACATTGCAAAGCTTTTGAAACTTTTGGTCAAATCTTACCTTAATCGAACGAACCATTGTATCTATAGCTTCAAAGTAAATTCATTTGTAGTGATCAACACTCGCAGGATGGCAAGCACCTTCACAGCCATCAATGAATCCCATCATTGAATAATTTAATTTGGTTTGTTTCACTTTCTTGACATAGAGGGCTCTTCCACTAATGGATGTTGTTTGAATTTCGCAACCACTATTTCAAAGAACAATTTGAAGGAAGCATCACTTTGCCTCCCTTCAAATGTCTGAACAGTTAGGTTAACAAGCCTTTGTCCACTAATAGCTGCCATCTTCTCAAATTTTGGACAAGTTGTCTGTTAATGTTCTGTTCGCATTTGTAAATTGGACCCCACTATTCTCACTCTAACATCCGCTGTCAATTTCTCACAAAGACACATCTCCCACAGATCCAACAGTTGATTATAATTTCAGTAAAAATGGCATTTTTAACTTAAAATGACATTTTCTCAAAATGGCACCCGCCCCACTTCATTTGGACCCTATTTAAGATGACGAGTTGATTTTTGGTACAGGGCTTTGTTTTAATGGGTTCTAAAAAAAGTGATGCAGGAATTTTCAAAAAAAACTTTTCAGAGAAAATATATAAGGGAAGACGTGTCCCAAAAACAAGGTAAATTCCATGACTTCAAATAATCATAACTCAGTCAATATTAGTGCTGAGCTTATCGACCCTCCATTGAAACACATTTGGTAAGCTCTATCTATATTAACAGTTTTAAAAAATATATCAGTATTCTTAAAGAAATCACCTGAGACCCCTACATACAGTTACAAATATAATTTTTCCTAAAGTAACAGTTGATAAATGTAAAGATGATTCAAAACAACCACAAGTTAACAGTTAATAAAGATAAAGTTAAGTTATATGTAAAGTTATATGAATGTAAAGATAAATCAAAACAATGTCAACGTGAACTGACATCCTATGTTAAGATCACTGCAACGAGAAAACTGAACGTTTAGCAAAATCACTGTAACGAGAAAACTAAAAGTGTCTTGTTTAACAAGCTACTCAGATGAAATAATTGATACGTTTATTATAAATAAAATATAAACGCTTATGCTCATTACTGTATTTTGTTGACTGGTATTCTTTATATTCTGCTTCTTCATCGATCAACTCAACCACTTGGTTGCTTAGCAGCCGCGTGACATCTAAATACAAAAACAGGGCGTGCAAATATGCAAACAGGGGGTGCATATCAAACTCAAATAAAGTAAAAGCTAAACCTAAGCTATAATATAAATATGTAGACAATTATGTAATTGGCCGTTACAACTAATGTTAAGAATGTTAGAAATACATATTCGGCACAAATCGACTTATCCAACATGTGGGATAGAAGTAAACAAAGTGTTCACTGTGTTGTGACGGTTATATCCATCATTCACAAGGAAGCTATCAATTTCTTTTCATTGTTAAGGAGTTGAAATATTCCCAGACATTTGAAGAGATCGACATCAAAAAGAAGACATTACATTGTTTTTAATCAAGCCCATCCATTGTTGATTTTCAAACAGTGCAAAATTACGGATTAATATGCACACCAATCAGATTCTTTTGACAGCATGCCATGTTGGGAGTGATCAATTAAAAAATTGGATAAAGGGGTGATCAGTGAATAAGTTACTTCTCCCGCCTTTTGTTAGGCCATGATCAGTAAAAAAAAGTCTGAATTTTCAAAAACAAGCTAAGGGATCAATTTAGCATAAACTTACATTCCAAATTGAACCCCCCACTAAAAACCTATTATGGGGAGGAATTTTCAACAAAACAAAAAACGTTTTTTCTAGACATAATAATCTTGTTGAAATCTTTAGCCCTCTAGCTCCATTGTTGCGGCCTGTAGGCATGATATATACATACATACATGCATACATACATACATAGCCAGCCAACCAGCCAGCTGGATCAGCTTAAAAACTGAAGAAACCTATGTTGACAGATTTGGTGTCAGTTTTGGTTGATGGTTTCTAAAAACTGTGATTATTTTTCCACCCTTAGGATCGCCAGGCTAAAAAAAATTCTGTGTTTAGGGTCACAGCCAAGAAAGTTTGGGAAACACTGATTTAAGGGATAGTACTTAATGAGATCAGCTTTGTTTAAAGGAAGAAACATTTTCAAACTTGAAAGCACTCAGAGAGTGCATACTTCTGCCAATGCTGTACACTAACTAAAAACTGAATGAAAATAAAATTTCAAAAACAAAAGACAGCACTTTGAATGTCCAAATATTAAGTTACTTCCCATGAAATTCAAATTTAGCCTTTTTATCTTCAATGGTTATGCAAGTATTGAAACTGGACTTTGTATCAATGGAAGAAGGTCATCAGGTCCAATGAGTCTCAATTTCTCCTGAATAAGGTGGATGGCAGGGTATGTGTGTGTCATTATCCTGGGGGAAGTGATGGCACCAGGATGCACTTTGGTAAAGCAAAAGCTGGGCCCTATCATGCATGTGGAAGATACTTTGTCGCATACTACCTACCTCAACATCATTGAAGACCCCTTCCTGGCAACAATCTTCTACAATGGCAGTGGCGCCTTTCAGCAGGACAATGTGCCCTGCCACACTGCACAAGTTGTATGGGAATGGTTTCAGGAACATGAAGACTTCACTGTGTTGCTCTGGCCACCAAATTCCCCAGATCTCAATCCCATTCAGCACTTATGGGATGTGTTGAACCAACAAGTTCACTCTGCAGAACCTTCCCCATGTAACTTGCAGTAGTTAAAGGACTTGCTGTTAACATACTGCCCCAGATCCAAGAGAGAGATCTTGTAGAATCCATGCCTGATCGGGTAAGAGCTGTCTTGCGGGCACATGGCGGATCAACACCTTATTAGCAAGGTGGTCATATTGTTTTAGCTCATCAGTGTATTTGTGTTACATTCATTCATATATTTATGTGCTTCTGCATTAGACACTTTCTCTTTGTCTCAGCAACATATTTCATGCATCACTGGTCAAAACACAATAAGTGGTTCATTATACCTTCATAATCTGAGGTCAGTTCGTCCATGAGAGGAGGAGAAAAATCGTTCCTTTCATGGTTGATTCAGTTTAATGTTTTGATTCACTGAACAAAAGTTTCCTACTTTTTCCATTTTTGAAGACAATGGAACAACAGGGGTGGATCAAAAGTTTTGAGCAGGGTGAGAATCAAAGGATTTAGAGCGGGGATGTGTGTGTGTGGGGGGGCAAATGGAAAATATTATTTTTATAAATAAATATGTGAAAAAGAAAACATTGAAAACAAGAAAACAATAAGCGATCCAGCATTTTACCCTTGCATTTGAATCGTAGTTTTTTAGCACTAGAATTCACAAAAGAAATTTACCACAGAACCAAGAAATAAAAAATTTATAAAGGATAAGGCAGAAGACATCTTACTTATATTAGATGAAAAAAGAAATTGGGGGTTGGGGGTTAAGGTTAATTTATGATTACTTAGGATTATTTGAGTTTTTTTATTTATGAAATTTCTTTATCTAGATATTTGAAAGAAAACTGTGCTTTGCCTGCATAGAAGGGAGTCTGGACTTCCTGCCCCACACCCCCGAACCTGTGCCTGAACAAACACCTATTATTTTAAAATAAACATTAATTACTGCTACCCACAACACTGGTTTATTGCTGGGTTTAGGTTATTCATGTGTTCTAACATTTATATATATCCATCTATGTATCCAGACTTCGCTCAGCCCTAACCACTCATAGTAGAAACTTGAAATTTTGCACACACACTCCCTTCAATGAGTAGGGAAAATGTTTTTTTGTTTTTTGAAAAAGGTTTTTAGAGGGGGGTTCAATATGCAATGTAAGTTTATGCTAAATTGGTCACTAGTTTGTGCCTGCTTGTGCCTGCTTGTTTTTTTTTAGTGATCACAGCCCAACAAAGGCAAGAGAAGTAACTTATTCATTGATCACCACTTTTTCCAACTTTTTAATTGATTACCCCCCAACACAGCATATATGGATGGCAGTGAGTCATAATTTCCCTTGGAATGCTAGTTCTGTTTAAGTTTGTAATATTGTTGTGGGGAGGTTATCCAAAATATCTTTGAATTAAAAATTCATTAAACCCTAATGTCATAATATTGTTGAAGAGCGACAAGTCAGAACTGGTTGTATAATGGAGGATTATTGCCAATGATATAATTTCTTTCTACAAGGGATAGTTCTCTATCAATTTTTTTTTTATCTATCTACAGTGAGTACAAAAGTATCCGATACATTTAAAAAAATTAATTTTAACATCTTAAACAGCTTAAAAATTGTCAGAATTAAGACCAAAGATTAAAAAATACAAAAATCAAAAAAATATCGAAACAAGTTTGAACATTGAAAAGTTATGCACAAAAACCAGAAATCTATCTATTTATCTATCCCAGTTTGTTCATATCTCTATACCTATCTATGTATTAATTTAAAGCCTAGAGTGAGTGACTGATTTACAATATACGTGTAATGTAAAACTGGACCATTTCTTTGTGTCTTTCTTCGTGACACCCAATATTTAATTTACAATGTAATATCTGCTAAACTTACTATAATTTTTTTTCCAGCTAACTTTATGCCTATAAATATTAAATATATATGTTTGGAGTTAGCTATAAAATAAAATTAAATCGCCTAATTATTTTTTAAAAAAATGGCCAGATTTTCGGCATCTGCTATTGCAGATTTTTGTTGGCTAAATAGGAAAAAAATTGGCTAGATCTAGCCAAACAAATGGCTGATTTGCCATCCCTGCCTTTGTACTCTCAATCATTAAATTTATGGTGGCATTATAATGAACTTCACAGAGTGGCACATCAGTGGAATCTGAAGTTGTCCAAAATAGTGACATGACAAACCAACATCAATCAATATCTGTTTTAGTCACGTTTTATTGTTTATTTATTTCACACTTTTATTTATTTGTTTCACACGAATAACATTCAACAATGCTAACATCTGTTGACATATAAATGTAAAAAAATTAACATATGTGGATATATATATAAAAAGGGCAAGTTATGAAGTTAAATGGCAGGCAATTAGAGAATACTAAATGCCTTCTCTTTTTAGATTGGATGGAAGAAAAGCACAGACTTTTTCAGAAAGCTGGGGAGGAAATTTTCATTGACTTGATAGCATAGTTATAAGTTAGTGGTTTTTAACCTTTTTTGCTCCATGCTCCGCCCCCCTCTCTTGACAGCTAAAAAAATTTGATTTCCCCTTTACTATTAAAAAACTAATTTGGTGTTGAAAAGGTATACCAATATAATGTTGGATTTAGAAGTTTACCAATATTTAGAGTTTTAAATCAAGTAGAAAAAATTTAATTCCATCAGAAATAATTCCAGCGACAAGAAAGTTTAGCATCCCAAATTAAATATCTGAAAACATTTAGAAGCTGGGGGGGCTTTAGCGTCTGTAACACTGCAACATAAGCATTGATTTGAATAATTATGAAAGGGCACGAATAACAATGCTTATTCAGCATAGTTGAGGACATTTGTGAATTTAAAGGATTTTAATATATATTTACAAAGGGGACTGGATACAAAGGAAACAAAACAAATTTTGATTTTTAAATATTCAATTTATTTTGAAATTGCTGTTAGTGTTAGTTTTGTAGAATCAGTTCTATTGCGAAGTGAGGGTTGAGTCACTTTTCCTTACTCATAAGTGATGAAAACATTCAAAATGTATATATATTCCCACTATCAAAATACAGTCATATGACGGGTAATATTCTAGTACACTATATAAGGCCTAAATGGTTCATAGGTCATTTAGCTGTATGTTTATATAGTACTCTTGAGTACCGAATAATGGGGGTTAGGGTGGAATAAGCAGTGTGTGTGTGGGGGGGGGGTAAAATAATTAAAATCTAATTAGAACAAAATTAAATTCTATCAATCAATAAAATCAACTGAATGCGGGGGCGATTATTCGGTATTCAAGAGTACACAGAGAAAGAAAATGAATAGTTTTTGACAATGTGAGATTTTTTTTATTGAATATGACATGCTATAATAATAAAATTTTAAATTTACAATGTTCTCTAAAAATATAACAGATTTAAAATTTCAAGTTTAGTAATCTACTGAACCTGATATTTATTACATTGGTCTTCATTTCAGGCTCTAATTTAGTTAGCTTCAATCATAAGTCTCCTCGTTTTGTGATATCTAGTCGGTTTCTTCTTTTTCCAATTTCCAAATTCCAAATTGCCCCCTAATATATTTAAATTTCCCCCTTTTGGGGTGTGCGCCCCACATTCAGAATCATTGGTTTAAGGTGTGTATTTCTGCAGGCTTGTAAACATTCCATGCATTTGCATGTGTAGACATGAATTTATACAAGAAGCCTGATTCTGTGTTGACTTCCTCATCATAAAAATCTCTGCACCAACTTCAGTCACTCATGGTCAATAACAATAAATAAAAAATATCATTAAAAAATGAGAATGACCATCCTATAATATAAGAGGCCTTGTCACTTTCTTTCTTTGTTGGTTGGTTTTCAGTCAGTCTAAAACAAACAGAAAGAGAGGAAGGGGCTGCTGAAAACAAAAAGACACAAAATAGGCTACTGCTGATAAAGCTAGGCAAGCAACAGCTGCTGGTAATATCACTACTACTACTGATCCTGCTGTTGCTGCTGATGTCTCATTTTAGTTTTTTACCCAATTCTGCTGCCTTATTGTTTTAAAATTATTAAAAAACAGAAAAAAATATGAAGAGTTGTAGAAAATTATAAACATTCTTTTTGATTTTAGGTATGCATTTCTTGTTTGCAATAAATACATTTATACTAAAATATATATGTATAATTTATCCATATGTAAATAAACCCATAATCTTTCATGGGTACCATGCTAGTGATGATTATTAAATACCCTGGTAGAAAATGTCCAAGTGATAAATCTCCACCCACTCCACACTTCCTATTTGGTAAGACATCCAAATTTTGTTCAATTACCTCAAGGTTTAGAATAAAAATGATATAGAAAGAACCAAATGCAAAGTTCGGAGATGTCTTTCTGGCCAATCACCTCCATGTTGTTGCTCTTTATCTTATACAATTGTCCTATACCAGATTTGGTTGTATTTGATCTCTATAAACTGGTCAATATACATACAGTAATACCCTGCTTAGTGCTGACCCGTTTAGTGCTGATTTGCTATAGTGCTCTTTTTCAAATATTTTTTGTAATAAATTTGGTAATGTTAAATTTCCAAAATAAATAATGATAAAGCATCATAGACACTCTCCTAAATAACTGTATACTGTACACTTTGATTAATGGGCCATGTGAGGCTCAATGTGAGGCTCAACAATGACATTGTATATTTTAAAATGATTACTGGTGCAATCTCTATTTATGTTATGTAATAATGACCCTGTATAGCGCTGTTTCATTTAACGCTGCATTTTTTAGGAACATTTCTAGAGCATTAACCGAGGTATTACTATACATCCATTTGGCATACTATGGTGGCCATGGGAGTTGCATATTTCCCAGTAGCACCAGTGAACAGTGTTCGTACCCAAATGAAAGTCAGGACTTTAAATTTCTCAAGGCAGGCAGACCCTCCCTGTCAATATGTTAATATATCATATACAAAGAAAAATAACTCTGTTAGCTTTCTTTGTTAATGATCAGTAGTAGAACTCTCCAGTTTTGGGAATCCCTTTTCTCTGATATTTTACTGTGTTCAAATTAGTTAGCGGTTTTAGTGCCCTAGCGTGTAGATGTCTATATTCGAGTGTAAATAAAAGTGAATTGAAGACTCCAAGTAGTGTATGCATTTATATTGTGTTATACCAAAGTAGACAGCGAACAAGTGGATCTACAGAGCTCAACAAATGGTAGCAGAGCATAGTTCCGATCTACAGACCTCTGGGCCCCCACTTGGAAGAGTAGCAAACAAAAAAGAAATAGGAGCAAATATATATACATTATGCAAAAAACCCACAACAACATGTGTAAGATCAAGTATAACTTTTTAAGATCATTATTCACCTGAAGATTCACAAATAAGTGTGAAACAAATCTGTTGTGAAGACTGTAGAAACTTATATATATATA
>VCCN01001050.1:2730602-2744067 GCA_006491835.1 Architeuthis dux | reverse complement strand
AAATCAGTTCATATATAGATACGATGCAGGGGAGGTTACTGTGTAATTTTCGATTTTCCATATATCAGGCTATTGTCTTAATATATGAAAAAATATCTCTCAACCAGAAAAAAGTTCTTAAATCTGCTCCAAAATTTAATCAATTAACTTTTAGAGATATTGTGTGGACAAACAGACAAAAATGAGTGAATACTTCGTTGGCAGAGGTAGATAATCAGTCAAGTGATGATATGCATAAGAAACGAAAAAATATCAAGTAATATAACATGCAAAGTAATAAAATTTCATAACAACTTGATTGTTTCACATCTTTACACACATTAAAGCTAATCTCTTTGCATTTTGCGATTAATAGTAGACAATGGCATCAGGTGTTCTCAGATGGGAATGAGCTTGGAAGAATTTGAATTGAAATTAGTTTTCTTGACTTGACTAATTCAATCTTAGTTTAATTTTCATCTTCATGATAAAGAGTGGACTGGTGTCACTCATATGCATTACCAGTGAGTCATCTCTTTTTAATGAAGAGCAAATAACTTTCATTCAAAGATGAGACCAACAACTTTCATTTAAAGATGAGACCAGAAACTTTCATTCAAAGATGAGACCAGCAACCTTCATTCAGAGGTGAGACCAGCAACTTTCATTCAGAGATGAGACCAGCAACTTTCATTCAGAAGTGAGACCAACAATTTTCTTTCAACTTTGAATTAAAGGTGAGGCCAACAACATTCATTAAAAGGTGAGACCTACAACTTTCATTCAAAGGTGAGATAAACAACTTTCATTAAACGGTGAGACCAGCAACTTTCATCCAAAGGTGAGACAAACAACTTTCTTTCAATGGTGAGACCAACAACTTTCATTCAAAGGTAAGACCAACAACATTCATTCAAAGAAGAAACCAACAACTTTCACTCAAAGGTGAGACCATTAAAATGGTCCTTTTTGTTCATGATTGTTTTTTTTAAAAGTTAATTTCTCATTTCTTTTTCCATGATTTTAGAGCTGTCAAAAGTATTTTCTTTTCTTATTTATTTTCAGCTTGGTGATTTATATATCCCAAAATAGAAAAATGCAAATATTTTTTTTTCTCTTCTGACAACACAGAAAATACTGCTGTCCTTGCTGACTCTTTATACATGCTTCTGAGCCTAATCAGAAAACTTAGAAGACATATGC
Organism: Architeuthis dux; assembly: GCA_006491835.1. Classification (NCBI taxonomy): domain Eukaryota; kingdom Metazoa; phylum Mollusca; class Cephalopoda; order Oegopsida; family Architeuthidae; genus Architeuthis; species Architeuthis dux. The sequence continues at coordinate 2,742,885 of VCCN01001050.1, read as the reverse complement.
TTTCGATTGTGACATTGATTCTTTTGGCTGAATTGTTTCCCCCACTGCAGGAAGATAATTGCTTTCTGTTTACTTCTCGATTAAGTTGTCATTACATTTGATTGACTTTTGTGATTGTTGTTGATTACTGTTTGTTTTATAATGGATGTCATTTCATACAATTCAAAATGAACTCCTGTATATCCAATTACCAAAAGAATTCATGCTATGCTTTATAAAGAAAGTTATCAGACAAGCATACTCTACCAAATATGTGGCTTAGCAACAACATATTTCATTCTCTGCCTGATATAGAACTTTGCAATTATACTACTTTAATTATTGAAAGTTACCTTATTGAAAACTATGCTAAATATAGTAAGTCATTAATCATTATTTATGTTTGCCAACAAAGTTGGAAGAGGTGTATATATTCACTTATGTCTGTCCACACAATATCTCCAAAAGTTGTCAAACAATTTCAATGACATTTTGTAGAAGAATGGTCTGTGGGTTAAGGAAGAATTGATTAAATGTTGGGGTTAATCTAGGAATATTTTACAGTTACTCTCCTTGTATCCAGGACCAGATTATACTATAAGGGTGAGTAGGCCTAGGGGCCCGTAGTTGACAGGGGCCTGGAAAAATTCTGGGATATTCATATTTTTCTTAATTTTATTTTTGACAGGACCATAGCCGGATTAGCCTATACGCAATCTACGCTATGGGGTAGGACCCAGGACATTGAAGGGCCCCAAAATGAATAGCAATTTAGAAATGTATCACTACTACAACAGGGAAAATGAATTAAACAATAAAACTGTCCTAACAAATATCTCTTTAAAAAATGGAATGAATATATTACACATTAGCACATAACAATCCACTTTATTCACATGATTGACAGATTGCATTAGGAAAAAATCCCAATGGGAAGCAGTAAGGAATCTAATCACACTGTAGAGATGCAAATGCTGTATTAAAATTTTTGGATCAAAGTTTTCATCAGGCACCCTAAAAATTGTTGAATCGAAAAGGGACACATTTTGTCATACACCGGATTTGTTCGAAGTTACTTACATTTAATAAAAAATAGTTTGTTAGTTTAAAAAGAATTTTAAACTAACAAATTTTCAAAGTTACTAAGATACTTTCTCCCGGAAAGGTTTTGGCTTTTATAGCGATTATTAGAGTTTAAATTTCACAGTCATTCAGTAACTGTCATCTTAGCATAATAAAAAATAGAAAAAGATGGTTGGATTGAAAGCACAAAAAATACTTTTTATTTTTCTTAGTAACTTTGAAAATTTGTTCGTTAAAAAAAAAAGACCCATTTTTTATCGAATGTAAGTAACTTCAAACACAACCGGTGTTGAAGCAAAATGTGTCCCTTTTTGATTCGACAATTTTTAAGGTGCCTGATGTAAACTTGATCCAAATTTTTTACTAGTTTTTGCTTTCATTTACTCTTTTTATTTGTTTGGCATATTTATTTATCTAAAAAAATGCAGATAATTGGAGTGTCCTTAAATCATTTGACCATATTTTACAAAATTAATGTGCATATATAATTCCCATTAAAAAAATACATAAGAATTAGGAGCAAAAAATGTACTTTAATCTGTTAACTGTATGCTTCTTAATTTTCAGTTTTGCTTGTTTCTTTGTTTTGACAAAGTGATCAAGGTGAAAAGGAACTTGTTAGTCAAAATGGATTTTACAAAGGTTAAATCAACATTAAAAATGCTATTTGATTTTCATCAACCAAAACTGTCACCAAAACTGTCAACATAGGTTTCTTCAGTTTTCAAGTGAGTCTAGCTGGCTGGCTGGCTGGTGATCTATCTATATATGTATGTGTTGCATGTATAGGCTGCACCAATGGAGTATAGGACTGAAAATTGAAACATTTACTCCTTATGTCTAGAAAAAAAAAACTTTTGTTTTTGGAAAATTCTCCCCCTAAATAGATTTTTAGTTGGGGGGGGGGTTCAATTTACAATGTAAGTTTATGCTAATTGGTCCCTTAGTTTGTGTCTGGCAGTATTCATGCTTGTTTTTTTTTTAAAAATTCAGTCTTTTTCAGTAATCGCCACCCAACAAAAGGCAAAGAGATAATTCATTCATTGATCAACCCTTTTTTTAATTGATCACCCCCAACACGGCATGCTGCCAAAAGACATTGGTCACATGATGGTTTCTATTGAGTGACTAATCAGACCTGTTTTGTTATTTTTATTGGGGTTTTCATAACATTTTGAACATTGTGTATAAAACCCTGATGCAGTAATCTGAATCAGAGCATCTGGCCTAAAAATATATACACTGAGAAATTGATGACGTAGGAAATACCATGGAAAATTTATTTCTAGATATGTTGTTGACAGGGTTGTTAAAGGAGTGGTTGGACGGGGGAGGGGATGACAATAATGATTAAATTGCTTGGCTTTTCATCATGTGACAACTATGTCATGATATCAAATAATTGTAATTTATGTAATAAGAAGTTGCAAGTCCTCCACATTCCAATGTTACTGCTCTTTATTTAGTACTAGAGTTTTGCTGTCATATGACAGTGTTTTAATGTTTGGAATATACTTTTGCCATTGTGGGTAATATCAGGTTTTGTCATTTTTGGTCATCCATACTTCAGCTGTCCCATGTGATACCCGTAAATCTAAGCAGGCTTTCATCACATATGGTTAAGGAAAGCTGACTCAATACTCACTTGACCTTTGAACTGAGTTGGCAGGTTTGTAAACAAATGTATTTTTCACTATATTTTCAGTAAAAAGTAAGTAATATTTTTTCAAAATCCAGTATCATTGGAGCCCCACAGATTAATTCATCATCAGTGTGTCAAGAGTGAGATAGCCTGACGGAGCCCATCCCTCTTCAGGCTAGGTTTTGGAATCAGAGTTGTCCATCTCCTAGACAACCTTAGCTAGAGTGCGAAGTCTGCCCTACTATTTGCCCACCGCTGGGGGAAGAAAAGATGGATTCATGCCTTTCCCAAGGGCGTTAGTGCAAAGTGAACACAAGCTTGAGTTTGAATTCGGCTTACCAATTCCATTCTCCATACCATTAACCGTTGGGCCACTCCGCACCTCCTAATTGGTTAACTGGCCTGAATCTGATTTCTTTAGCTTAAATACAGATTCTGATCCTAAAAACAGAGGAAAACATCAATCAGCCAGTCAAAGCTAATGAAAATTAAATGAAAGTGTTTTGGTAAGAAATTGCTGTTATTATCTCTAAATTCTAACCTTCCAGATTCATAAGTATAGGGTAGGTGAGGGGCATTAACAATTACTAGGAAAATGCTAACTTTGAATCAGGACAAATGTCAATATCTTAATACTATTGAGGCCTGGTGTACCTTGATGGTCATGTGGGTAGTGAATTTAGCTCCAGCACAGAAGCTGTTTTTTTAGCAGTCAGCTCAGCACAGGTTTTGAACTATCCACAAGTTTCAGATCACAACTTTTATTGTTTATAGTTTTGAGAAGGGTCATTAACATTCAAAGAATTTCTTTGAACAATTGAACTCCTTCTTGCAAAATATTTTGGGAACAACATAAACCACAAGAAGGAGTTCAATCATCTGAAAAACTCTTTGAACTCTATTTTTATGCTTTACAAATTCTTAATATAACTGTCCATGTTTGTATTTGGAAGCAATGCTTTTTTGGCTTTTAAATCCAATCAAAACCAAATTTTTCCTTACATAATTTTAAGGCTTGCATGCATGCAGTTTATCTATGATTTAATCAAGATTTCTAATATTTTTTGTTCAACATTTGTAATCAGAATTCAATATCATGCCTCAGAATGTGTTCTTGAGTTTTCCCCCAAACACCAAATTTCAGTAAAGAAATGAATCATCCAACCTGGGACAAATCGAACTCGCACTAATATTGAAATTACTGGTGTACAGTGGATTTTATTAGTATACTAGTTTATCCATACTGTCAAAAAATGACGGCAGTAGTTAAATAATTTTGAAATGGGGTTGTACTTCAAAATATCAAAAACTCTCTGCTCTGCCTTTTCTTGTTTATGTTCAACCAGAATGAACCTGGGTTTTTGGACATTTGCAAAAAAAGTAAATATGGGAGACTATTCTATAATTAGAATTTAATAGTTATCTCCCTTGACCAATGTTACAGACAAAAAATATAGATATACACGTGGCATATTATATAAGTAGATAGATATACCATCTGTTGAGTTAGTACAGAGTTTCAACAATCTTTTACTGAGAGCTGGGGTCATTATTAGAAAATTTGAAATGTGAAAAAGTCAGTTTTATTCAAGCTCCAAGAAATGACAGATACCACAGCAATCAGCCAGGCCTCTTTTCTACCTGGGTATGCTTACTGCTAAATTGTTGCTTTTGCCAGATTTGTTACACTTGGTAGTTCTGACTCATTCGTTCTCTTCACACCAGGGTATGTTTTCAAGGCTAAATACACAAGGATCATCTTGAATAGGAAATCTTCAGTCACCGTAACATATAAGTTTTTGATTGATTTGTTCCTCTGCATCACCATTTACTGTTACATATCACAACGATAAAGAAAATTGATCAACAATTATTGCTAAGTACTTAGCCACCTTGATTTCAGCTATTATCTTTGATAGAACTTGGTCTGATAAGGACTGTATCAGATCATTTTGTATGTCAGGGCTGAGATTTGTTGCATTTTGATCAATCACTAATAAATGTTACTTCAGTAATGTATCATTTTTAGCAAAAACCTTATTAAGTTTAAAAAAAGTGCCTTTATCTGTACTTTGGGAATCTAAACCTTGATACTCATAACCACAGAATGCCAATCCCTGTTTTCCCAAATAAAGAACTGAATCTATAATCAGTGCCATATTAACTATATAGCAAAAGTTGTATATGCTAAGGGCCCTGCAAAATACTCGTAAGCTATCTATCCTGATACAATGATTCTGCACTTGCTCTATTACTATAGTACTATACTGCCTTCAACTTTTATGAACGACTGGGTGCTTGAAGTTAGCAATTCTAACCAATTATTATTATTTTAATACAATAATTAATGGGAGTGTGGTATCTATGTGATACATATACAATGCATAAATACAAAGTTATTTCAAATTGAAGTCATCGCCACTGCACAAAGATCAAAACGAAAACAAAGTAATATTATTACTGAAATGTCATATATATTTGTTGTATTATCTGGCTATATACCAAATGAAATAATGTAATTACTTTGCAAATAAAAAATGTGCGTTTTAATATTTATGTGTATTTTCTTAATTTTGGCCCTCTTTATAACATATGATACAGCCTAATCTGGCCCTGTCTATAATATGGGGTAGAATCATTCTATTTTTTTCTATCTCTTTCCTTTCCGGAGTTACAAGGCCAGCCAAGACAAATTTAATAAAGAAAGTATCTTTCTCCGCTTTTTTGTGAGTTTCACTTTTTTCATGTTATTCCATTTTGTGTATATCGTTAACAAAAATCTTTCAACCAGTTTTTGGATCATTCCAACCATCCAACCGATTTGCAAAAATCCAACAAGTAAAACGAAGCATAGTGTTTGCTCTTGGCGAGTAAACCAGCCACTGCCTATCTATTTCACAACCACTTTTAACTTGTTTCTTGTACCGAGTTGCGCTGAAATGACGTCCAGCTTAATCTTTTGGAAAAGTGTGAAAATTATCTTTAAGACCTGACTGGTAAGGGCCTAACTCAAGAAGAGCACGTACGAGATCAGGTGTTACAGGTGTTTCACAAAGTAGGTGTGGATCTGTTGGGTATTCTGTTTGTGTGTCAAAGATCGCACATAGTCTTACTGTGCCATCTTCATCAATGGTGGAAATGGGGGGGTGTATGCAGGGGTATGGCATATATCTACTTCTCAATTTCCAGCTTCCATCACTGATCTTCGTTTTCTGGATGATAGTCTGCTAAAGTGATTATGCCATCTAGGGGGCTCCACTTGCACCACCTGTACAACCGCAGCACCCAGAGTACTGTTACCCCTCCCTAGGCCAAAAGTAGAATCTTGCAAGTTTTTAGAGGGTTCCAGAGGCATGAGCACCATCTACATCTCCTGGGTTGAAAGTAGGTAGCAAGTCTTCAGAAGGTTCCACATCTGGCGCATCAGAAGTCGTGTGCTTGCCAAATGAAAAGTAAGCATCCAATCTGACATTTTGACAATTATTATTTCTTGATTTGCAACTTCTTTCATCTAATTTCTTCTTCCTACTGTTTTTCTCCATGTTATTCTATATCAGAAAAAAAAAATCTATGATAGTTTTTCTAGGCAATCTCAACAATAGACATGATATAACACCCGCATAATAGAACAAAAAAGCAACTTAAACTTGCCTTTTCAATACACAAGACAACCATAAATTTTGTGTAGGTGTTTTACGAGTTTGTTGTTTTGTACTAAATGTTCATGAAGCAATTATATGTTTGCTTATGCCACAACAAACAGTATCAGCATGTGACAAGAATATATTATAACAATTTGATTCGGGCAATGGTCCTTGGCTCATCCTTAACTTTCAGTTATCAACAAATGAGTTGCAAAACAAATGCACTTTAAATTCTTAAATTCTCTTACATTACGTGAAATATTTCATGAGCTATAATATACACAAGGTAGACCTATGGAAATTCCACAGTTGTTGACAACTAAGATATCATCATTACTCTCACATATATATTTCTGGAATTAAAGTATATAATTTTGTTAAAGTAATTCATTACTTTTGAAGGTATTTATATTAACTATAATATGCACAGGCAAATAAATCTAATATATCTCTTATTATTATTATTATTAATTACATTCACTATCTGTCTATATTCCTTTGGTCTACTAACTTAATTTTTAGGCTTCAGACTTGTAGGCAAGTTGTAATAAAAAAAATGACAGTTATAGTCAAGGTTGAGTCCCTTTTGCTCCTATTCAAGCATAAGCACCCTCTTCCATTCTTATTCTTGTTCATTGCATTGCAAGGGTGGGTGTGGAAGGAGAAGAGAAAGGATGAAAGATATAAGGAGAATGAATGATAATCAGAAAGTTTGAGTTTTTAATTGCCTGGTGAACCTTAAAATCATCTCATCAGAGCCTCATCTTTTCTTAGTGTTATAGCTTGCTATTGATTTAAAAATAACTTTTGTTTAATTATGATTGGTCAAATACTGTGTTTAAGTGTTGGGGTTGTGATGTTGTAAATGTGCATGTTGAAACAAGCCTGGTCATTTGGAGCTGTAAATGACTTGATTTGTAACAAAACTAGCCATTTTTTTATTTAAAAAAAATCACAGTATGACTTGGGACTCTGACAGACAACTTTCAGTTGACAACTGTTAAATAAACACTACACAGGAGAGCAGGGTTGCCATTTGGTATTTTTCAAGATCAAAATTAGGCAAATTTGGTATTGAACAAAGCTATTTGGTTCTGAAAATAAAGATTTGGTACTGATGGAAAATTTACAAAAGATAACAATCCCTTACACACAAATTATATGATATGACATAAATATACATGAACAATAGATGAAAAATTATATGTTAATCTATTTCTCCTGCAAGCTTAGTCTGATGATGGATTTGAAGTTATTTGATTATTTTTGTACTGAAGCTACTTAATTTGGTCCCAAGACAATACACATTTGGTCTTGTGTGGCAAAAACATCTGGCAACCCTTCTTGAGAGTCAGAAATATATGTGTGAATCAAAATTATCACAAGATTAGTAAAAGCTCAACTGAGTGAAATATATTAAATAAATCTAGATCTTATTGATACTATTGTTCGGACTGAGATCCTCATCTTGGTTGTCATTTCCACAACGTTTCGGCCGATGTACCCTCCGGCCTTCTTCAGGTGTCAAGTTTTGTCGGTCACTTACCGGAACTATTGAACTGAACCCTTTATTTGATCCACGGGGGTATACTGTCCTCATTCCACTATACCCCCGTGGATCTCAGTCCGAACAATAGTATCAATAATACTAACACCTCATCTCAGAAATACCGAACTCAAATCTAGATCTCATGCATCAATGCACAATATTACAATATTGCTGTTGTATTCATAGTTTTAACAATCAAAAGTGCTAAAAAACTATTAAAAACACATCACTCTTGAAAAATGTGCTCCCCTTGCTTCCCCTCTAGCTACACCACTAAATGCAGGACAAACATTTTTCAGTTATGCAAACAATATTGTAGTCTGAAGCAGTGATGCATGACATCTAGATTTATTTCAGTTAAGCTTGAGTGTTGAGTGTTATAGATAAAAAGCATTTATAAACAAGTGTGTTTCAGTGACTTGAAATAATATATTTCACTAAGTTGAGCATCTATTAATATTATGATAATTTTGATTTTGATAATTTCATTTCACGCATAAATTTCAGACTATCCAGTATAGTGTTTATCTAATAGTTGATGTCGTAAGCTTAACCCTAAACATTTATTCAAACTGTGTCCTCATCTTGGTTGTTATAGTCACAACATCTTGGCCATTGTACCCTGCAGCCTTCTTCAGGTGCCTGTCATATTTGATAACATTCTTGGAATTTTGAACTGAACCCTTTATTTAATAAAGGTGTAGATTGTTCTTATTCCACTGTCCAACCTAGTTAATTCTTATCTTTATTTATTTTTCTTATTAGATGAAGCATTGTCAATCATTATTATGATTCATTTTTAACTAGTATTTTCTTTCATCTTAATTTTAATTGCTTTTTATCACAACTTACTCAGACCGTCAGTCTATGGCAGTGAGTAAACACTGTATATCGGAAATAAAGAATATGCTCTTGGTGAGAATCGAATGAAGGGTTGGATTTGATTTCCTGCCAATGGTAGGGTTCTCGTGGCTCAGTCAGTAAGAGCAGCTGGAACGGATAACCAGTCTTCTCTGAAGCAAAAGGGATGTGAGTTCAAGTCTCACTGAGAGCTTATCCTTTATTTCTGATCCGTGATATTTACCCACTGCTGTAGACTGAAGTAAATTGTGATAAAAAGCAACTAAAAATTCAGATGAAATAAAATACCAGTCAATAATTATTAATAATAATTAGTTAATTCTTCTTAATTAATTTGTCATTGTGATGCTGCTTCTGCTCATTCCACTGAACCAGAATATATGGATTTAAGTAAACAGCATACAGTTAACCAACTCTTATATCCACTAAGCCATTGTCCTGTAGGACAATCAGGTCATGTTTTCTTTTTAGCCTTAAACCTAATGTCAGTATTAGGAACACCCTTCAGAATAACAACTACTCTGCAAGAATAACAAGGACAGCAGTTTGAATAAATCAGTGTATAATAATGATAATTCCTCATCTTAGAAATTCAGACAGACATTACCTGGAAATATAGTTGATAAAATCAAGCTCACTCAATGGTGTCTCACTACTGACTAAGTAACCCCACAGGAGAGTGTCTGTTCACACATGCACAGTAAGGTCCCCTCTGATTGGTTGCTAAATTACATCAAGGCTGCGCAACCAGTTCTATATATATTCAAAATGGCTGGATACTATCTGGACAGACCTTGTATAAGCACACATGTATATGTAAATTGTATATGCACACATGTATATGTAAATTCAGACAATCTGAAGACTGAATGAAACTTATTCAGAGACATGCAAATTAGATCCATGAAGAAACAACAAGATTCCGATTCATTCATTCATTTCTTCTTGCTCACAGCCAGGCCAGTCAGAGGGTTTTGGGGGGAAATAGGGGGGGCCTTTGGCTTGTGTTATTGAGCATAGTGTAGAGATCAGTCCCCTCCTTGGGAGGATTAACAGTATCACTACAGGAGGCTCTCTACATGATCCCCAGCTGCTTACAACACCTGGTATTCCCAGATGGTCACCCATCTAAGAACTGACCAGGCTCGATGTTGCTTAACTTTGGTGATCATATGAGAACCAGTGTGTCAAACATGATTTGGCTGTAACAAAGATTCTGATGAAATTATCAGTATTCACAATAAGTATTTACTAAGCTTAGCTAAGTATGGCACCAAGCCACAATTGTTGGGCACCAAGTGAGGATCGAATTCACTACAGTAGTTTGCTAGATTAGCAGGCTAACCATTGCTCCACATTGTGGTAAGTAAAAGACCCTGATAAACTTATTGATAAAATATAAAAATGTTTGTTTCCTCTTGTTTCTTTAATAGAATCTTGTGAAACACCCAACATCCCCACGGAAATCAAGGCCTGGTTGATCGACACCATCTTTCAGCCCATGCTGACCTACTAGTGTCAGACATGACACTGACCAAAGCCTAGGGGAATAAAATCACTTCCTGTGAGACGAAGTGCCTCAGCCGAGCAGCAGATAAAATAAGAAGGCATTTAATTAGTTACGAGAATATTAAAAAAATTGTCGGAGCAATGCCAGTCCACAAATTCATCCAGCGCCAGAGAATTAAATGGTTTGGACACCTGATAAGAATGGCAACCGACCAACCAGCATTCAGAGTCTATAATCTCACAAGTTCAGGCGTCCAGGATGACTCCACAGGCATTGGATTAAGGGCGTGGCAGAAACGCTCAAGTCCCATGGCCCCTCCGTCACAGAGGCAATAACAAAGTCATCAACTAACTGACTCCACTTCCCTACAACATTATGCAGTACATGAAGAAGATAAAATAAACTTAAAAAATTGAATCTTGATTTCCTAATGTACCTTTCTTGGTATAAACTTTTTATTCTCAACATAAAATTAAGATCTCTGAAAGAAATTCAAACTGAAGTACTTAAAGGTCATGTGAAGTCACAGGGGGTAATTTGAAACCTTTCATAGTGTATTAATAAAGTTAAATGTATTCAGGAGATACCATGACAAACTGGTGAAAATGGTGACACATAAGTTTGAGATGTGTTCAGCATGAATAAAGGATATCAAGTGCTTCTGAAACTATTCCAGTGTCATTCACCCTTGAGTCTTTATCATGAAATTTCATTCACTGGCAACTAAATTTTCTTATATTTTAAAAATTATTTTTGCCTTATTCTCCCTTGTTTATACACTCATACATAATTCCTTTTGTGTCATAAGCTTGTCTGGTCACCCCTAAAAGGGGATATTCCAAAGGTGCATGTTTGGAAGGGGTCAGACTTCATGGTGTGTTGAGAAGTCTGCCATAATTGTCCTGTAAAATAAAGTAATCGCGCTGCACATACACACACACACAGATATCTTCAATTGTAGTGAAATATCCTGCTACTTTGAAATAAGAAAACGATATCAAATTTCCAGCCCCACTGTCATTAAAAAGCAATAAAAGACAGGTCTGGTTAGTCACTCAACAGAAACCATCCTTTGTCCACTGTCTTTTGGCAGCATGCCATGTTGAGAGTGATCAATTAAAAAATTGGAAAAACGGGTGATCAATGAATAAGTTACTTCTCTTGCCTTTTGTTGGGCAGTGATCACTAAAAAAGTCTGAATTTTCCAAAAACAAGTGTGAATGCTGCTGGACACAAACAGGGGGTCAATTTAGCATAAACATACATTGCAAATTGAACCCTCCACTAAAAACCTATTTGAGGGGGGATTTAAAAAAAAACAACGTTTTTCTAGGCATAATAATTTTAAATTTTTAGCCCTCTAGCTCCATGGGTGTGGCCTGTATGCTTCATACATACATACATAGCCAGCAAGACAGACAGCTAGACTAACTTGAAAACTGATGAAACCTGTTTTGACAGTTTTGGTTGACAGTTTCTAATATCTGAGTGAATAAAAGTGCCGACTCAGAAATGTTTTCCTTATGAATAAAGGATATCAGGCATTGGTATATCATGTGACAGCAGATAGTCAATCTAACAACCACCTATGCCATTTGGCAGTAGTAGGGGTGAAGGAAGAGGGACATTGGAATATTATGTGACAGAACAAGCTTGTCAACATAATAGCCACCTTTGCCATGGGTAGCAGTAGGGGTGGAAGAGGAGGAGTCCTCTCATTTGTCTCCTATATCTGACTCACCGGCTAAAAACTAAAAGGTCATCATTTATATACAATTTTGAGCAATAAAATATTTGAATGTAAACAGTCCAGACCCCATAAGATATTTGAATGTGACAACGGATTGAGGTCATCGAGTTAGGGGGGCTTGGGAAGAGAAGAAGTTATATTAAACTGCTGAATGAAGACAACTCAGGTGCAGCGGCTCAGAACAGAAATTCTTTCCTTTTTAAGTCACTGTGATTTTTTTCTTTATGAGTCAAGAATATGATATATATATATATATACATACATA
>VCCN01001050.1:2717395-2728271 GCA_006491835.1 Architeuthis dux | reverse complement strand
GTGGTGATCAATGAATAAGTTACTTCTCTCGACTTTTATTGGACACTATAAAGTCTGAATTTTCAAAAAATAAGCATGAACGCAGCTGGACACAAACTAGGGACTAAATTAGCATAAACATTGTAAATTGGACCCCCATTACAAACCTATTTTGGGAAGGAATTTTGAAAAAACAAGCCAGCCAGCCAGACCAGCAACTGTGGGAATGGGTAGGAATGGCAGAATGTCATTGCCACACTTTGTTTGGGAGGGGAAACAGCATCCCCTCACTATCTATATACTATTAAAATTCACACTGTTTATCTGTTGTAGAGGCTTGCTTTGATCACCCTATCAATCACTAAGCTCTGAATTCCCTCACTTCTTTTCTGACTACACAACTAGGTCGAGCTATACTACAGCCTTCCTAAGGTGTAAATCTGCATGGAAAAAGGAGTTATTACCATTTCAAGAGTTGTTCAGAGGGTCAATCTCATTCTTTTTGTTGCTTTTGGTTTATCAATGAAATCAATAGTTGAAACAACTCTTGGAATGATAATAACTCATCTCAAAATTATAGAATGTATCTATACTCTATATCTTCTTCTTTAGGTTCCAAATCTTTCGATGTAGGATGACACAGTGGTTATCTACTGACTATGAGATGATACTTGGTAGGACCCCTATCCTTTCCAAGTTGGCTGATCACCACCTTTTAATGCATCCTGGAGTGCCCTTACTTGTGCCACTCATGTTTTGCTGGGATGCCTTTGAAGTTGGGATTTCCCATCTTCTCTGCTGTTCCACATTTTTTTCTTTGGTTGGGTGTACCATTTTGGACATTGTGAATCTCCAGGTCGTAAGACATGGGGGGGTGATGGGCCTTACCCTGCCACACTGGCCCATGATGTCATGGCAGGCAGAGGAAATCTCTACATGATCCCCAGCTTACAGCAGACAGCCACCCATCTAGGTACTGACCAGGCTCGATGTTGCTTAAATTTAGTGTCCAACACAATTTGACTGTACTGCTATATGGTTGGCTTAAAATAACCTTTTTCACTAGAAATATACTATAGAAAATGTTTAAGAACCCCCAAGCATTTGCTCTGGTGTGTATCACAGAATAGTCTATCTGTCTAGACATATAAACTACTTTTCTATAATATCTTATGGCTGTGTGTCATGTTGTATAACTTGTTGATTGTTGTCTCACCATCTTGTTATCTTGTAGTTGCGTGTCAACTTGTGGAAATCTTAAATTGGCATTGATATTAATCTAAATGGTTGTTTCAATGACCCAATTGAATTTTTTCTCTTTTTCAAGTGGTGATCTTCATCAGATTTAAATTATTTTAAAATGCTATTGAGGAAAAACTATCTTTGAGAAAGGAAAATGTCTTTTGTTCTTGGTCAATAGTAACTGATATATTAAGCAGTTTCAACAATAAAATACAGGTAACCCTTAATTAATGCAGTTTTGTTCAACGCAAGTTTTGATTAACATGGTTAAATTAATTGTAACCATCCCTTTATGTACTCTGTAAAAAATTTGATTAAAATGGTTAAATTGCAACAATAACAATGTTAATAAAAGGAAATATTTGATGAACTTGCTAAGTTAACCCGTCCGGGTTTAAAAACCCCAGAGAGATGACGACAGACAATTAACAGGCTCAGATATCAAATGTTGGAACAAACAGTTTGAAAGTTGACAGAGAAATATAGGGATTTTAAGCAAAAAGGACATGTTTTTTTGTTTTTTTGGTCTCCCATGAAAATTACACCCCTAAAGACTCTCAGTAAGTAACTGAATTCATCTGCATCTTTTGTCAAACAAAGGTCTGTTAAAAACAAACCTTGTTAAGAACTCATTTTTCCAAAGTTTGTGAACGCAATTGTTTTCTTTAAACGGATTACATATTTGCCCCTTTAACCATGTCTAAGAAATAAGAGTGATGCAATTGAGAGTGATGCAATTGAGAGTGGAAAAAAAGAAAAGGAAAGTAATTACTTTAGACATTGAACTTGGCATAAATAAAAGATTTAAACGTGGCGATAGTAAAGGTAACATTGGGAAAGTGCTTGACTTACAATATTTCGAAGTTACAATCATTTTTAAAAAAATTGCAAATAAAACCAAATAAAACTAAATAAGCAGCAGTAATCCATTTCATGCTACAAGGAAATCTACAATACATTCGAGTTACAATATTTCAACTTACAATCTCAGTTTCGGTCCCTAAGTCTATCATAAGTTGAGAACTATTTGTATTTTAAGTCGCTTATAATCAATCATGGATCAATTGTAATTTTTACCATTGATTGTTGTATTTAATTAACACGGTTTTGATATACATCCGAGGATTAATTAATCGCATTAATCAAGGGAAAACTGTATTTCATTACTCTCTACAATCCTCAGTTCTAACTGCAATTATCATAACGGCAATATTTTTTGTCTATAACTTTGAGATGAGTCATTAACATTCCAACTTTTGTTCAAACAATCCAATCTGTTCTTCCCATGTTTGATGTTAACACAACCTTTTAGCTGATTCATTCTACAGCCTTCTTCAGGTGTAATATATAATATCCATAAGGAAAGAGAGTCTTTTTTTTCGGTCTCAAAGTAAAAAGAATATCGGTATCAAACAGGAAATTTAAACCTTAACAGCTGTACTTGTAAATTAAGCTATTCTATTTTTAGCAATGCATGCAGTACAGCTAGTTCCATTTTTTGTATTTTGTATCCAATTCAAACATGTAAAGAAATACTGAATGGATTAACTTATGTAGTGGGTGGACTGCTTTGTAATCAGGATAACGTTTGACTGTGTCTTGTAAGGTGGAATCTGAACTGTTCTTTTATTACCAGTGACCTTCAGAACAATATTAACTCTCACATGCCTCTGTGGATGGGCGGCTGTGGGCACTTTTCTGCGGGTTGGGGGTGAGGAGCAAAAGGATATATCTGGATGTCGGTTGTCAAGGAAGTAACTAAGGAGTGTTTAAATTGTGACTCGTCCTGAGCTGTCACTGTTCATAAAGACATCTTCATCCCCGGTCTCTATAAGGTTTCAACTTTCAAATCCCCTCGCTGAGTTGCCAACACAGAAAATATTTTTGTGCTAGTTTGACTGCCAAGAAGCACTAAAAGCGCTAAACTTTTTAAAAAATAGCCAAAAATAACCAAAAATAGCCAAGAACCACCAAAAAGAAACTAAAAATAGCCTGAAAATGGCCAAAAAAGGCCAAAATGTTTAAGCGTAAACAACTAATTTAGCTCTTTTTTGCAAAACAAGAAATGTGCTGAATCTAATGCAAAATGTGCCAAATCGGCAACACCGATTCCTCGCCCTTGGTGAGTAGGCCTGATCCAAGGGAGGAGGGGCCCTTCCTAATTTATATTAGATTAATGGTAAATTCTGTGTGTATTTGTTTCTGAGGCAAATTCACTTGACACAGCCTGGTCACTTTTAAGTTTAAGGTGGCAATGAGGATTGTTGTCATCTCATAGAGAATTCTGAATATTTACAAAAATTAACTTACTACAAAAGAAGTTCAGATGTGTCATTATTAATTAGTATTTTGTGGCTTCAATAAAGGTTAGAACAGTATTTTTTTGCTTCATTAAATTTCAATGTATAAATACAGATGAATATGTAGTCTGTTTTGAATCTGTAACAATCCCTCTCTTTATATTCCACTCACTTTCGTTTTTTTCTTTTTTGGAAACAATTTCTTTTCATTGTCATTGAGAGCTATTGTTTAAGGTAGTAGATCCTCTGGGCAAAGGCTGTTGCCATACATGTTATTAAATGAGCCATTCCTTAAAAGTGAGCATAAGGCATTGTGTTGTTTTCATACTGAAAACATCACGTTCCTCATATGTTAAGTTTTTTCTAAATATTTACAAAAATAAATAAAATTACCTCCCTTTGATCACACTCCGCATGACTGAAAATTGGAAAACAGTTAATGAAAATAATTTTATTTTCATGGATATAAACAGTTCACAGTTGATCCCCACAAGGGCTAGATTCAGCTAATGTGGTGTCTGTAGCATATATTGTAAAGGGGCCCTCAATAAAGAAAATACACATAAATATTAAAACACATACATTTTTTACTTGCAGTGTGACGACAGTGCAGACTGCGAGATCGAACCTGAGCCCTCTGCCCAGCCACAGCCGAAGAGACTTTGTGTGGCAGTGTTGTTAGAACATCCGGGCTCCCGCTCATGTTTTGCTGAGCCAGACACTTTACATACGGGCACTTGAATCATTCCTTAATAGGATATAAGTGGCCGATTATGAGGAGTGAAAACAATTGCTTTTGGCTGCGGTCTGACGAACGTTGTTGGTGCAGAGTGATTCAAGAGAAAACAGTGCATTTGCCTGTGTCATGCAGAAGAGGTTACCTCTGAAGAGGTGTCCTGTGAAAGAGAATGTATGCCCTGTGGTCCTCCTGTTTGAAAGAGACTTTTCTACTACATAAAGAAATTGAATTTTTTTATTGTACAGCCAAACAGGCCCATCGCCACGGTACAGTGAGTAGAGGAGGCCATCTATTAAGTCTGGAGGGGGGGGGGCAGCAAGTAGAAGTGGTTGGCATTGCTAAAAAAGCACCAAATTCTTTTGAAAAATAGCCAAAAAACGCAAAAAATGGTCAAAATACACCAAAAAGATTCTAAAAATGGTCAAAAACATGCCAAAAAAATGGCCAAATGGTTTAAGCACACCTGTGCTAATTTAATTTCGCTCTGCCAAAACAAAAAATGGCCAAGTGTATGATGAAAGAAGGTGAAGAAGTTTCAAGCACTGGAGATGTGTCATAAAAATGTTATATGTTGTAGAAATTAGCACACTAAAATTAATTCATATCACATTCACCAGGGAGGCCAAGTGATCTCCAGGAGGGGCCAGGGCTACCCAGGACCACCCTTGACGATGGGCCTGCAGCCAGATAATACAACAAATATGCCTGACATTTCAGTAATAGTATTACTTCGTTTTGTTTTGATCTTTGTGCAGCGGCTATGACTTCAGTTTCAAATACCTTTGTAATTTTGTGTTGTATATGTATCACATAGATACCACACTCCCATTAATTGCTGTGTTAAAATAATAACCTCAATTAAAAGTGATGATTGGCTAGAATATCTAATCTTAATCTTAAACACCAAGCCATTCATAAGAGTTGGAGGCAGTATAGTACGCTCTCACTAGAGTAATAGATCAAGTGCAAAATCACTGAATTGGAATCAATAGCTTGCAAGCATTTAGCGCGGGACCCTTGAAAATGTGAGGCCAATAGCATATGCTACTTTTGCTACATAGTTGATCCATCACTTATCCCCACCTTACAAGATATACAGGGTGCCTCTAGTAGTGATGATAGTTAGTCTTACAAGCTATTGAGACTCCTACAACTTTGATCCTCTAATTTTGTGAGCAACATATGGCTTTTTTGACCTGTGTATAATGTGAAAGACATGAAGGTTTTCAGTTCATAACCAATTTTATAAATATCAAATTGCAGCCATTATCAAATAAATAATAGCAATAACAGAAAAATTATTTCATTATATTATATTATTTCATTATCAAGTTTTTTTGCTTTTTATATTATATTATTTCATTATCAAGTTTTTTTCTTTTTATATTGCTTCCAGGAGGTGCTGGGTGGCCAAGCAGGTAACGATACTGGCTGAAACAGTTTGTGTTCACTTCACACTAATACCCTAGCTATGGGGAAAATAGCGCAGAGTGAAGTGAGTGATGCCATTTTGAGTGCTTGTCGCCTCTAAGTCTATTTTACTCATCTCAAATGGGCCGAATGGAGCCCAAGCAGGGACAGCTGAAGCTGTAGCCAGCATAAAGGCATTACTTACTTTTTTACTCATTTCGCTTCCATCAGGACTTATACAAGTAAAGCAAGTCAAGAGACATAACTCCTGGGGTTTTCAATTGTTTTCATTTATGAAGCAGAAGTTGGAAAATTATCACTCAAATTTGATGAGTGAAGTGTAAGACATTTTTAAAAATGCAAAATAATCCTGGTGGTCAAGTTTCTATAATAATATTCTATACAACTGAAAAAATTATGTTTATTACAACAATAAGGCATTTTTCTATGGTATTAAAATAATATCAAGCACAAAAGATATAGATATCATAAAATAGATAAAAACAGACTGCGATTGAAATAAAGACTGATATTCACAGATAGATAGATTGAGAGATAGATAGATAGATCTGATTTGACTGAGATAGATGAAGACCTCCTTCTGTCTTGATAGACCATGAAATGACACTTAAGTGACCCCTCCAAGGTGCAAGCCTGGGTAAAGCGTATTGAGATCTTGGGATGCCCAGTCGACTGAATCCCCCCCTCAGCCTCATTGATGTAGTCCATCATATGTTTGGCATCAGCTTAGTTGGGACGTCAAAGTCCAACTATCTTAAGGGGGCTGCACTCCCTGGTTTGGAATCAGAGTTGTCTTTCTCCTAGACTTGTTGCCTGGCCAAGGCTAGACAGCCCAGTCTGACCGGTACTGAGATAGATAGATAGATAGATAGATATGAAAAGGCTGTGATTGATTGTTTTGAACTCTTCTCTCTTTAACATTTCTCTCCCATATTCATTCATAGCCTCATTTCTTCTACTTGAGTCTTCTTGGCTGATAATAAAATCTATTCTATGACCCGAGGAAGGTGTGGTAATGGCACAGAGAATTGAATCGGCTAGCCCAGTTCAAACTCCGGCTGAGACAATTTGTATTCACTTTGCACTAATGTCCTTGGGGAAAGGCATTAATCTATCTCTACCTCCACCTATGGGTAAAATAGCACAGGGTGAAGTGAGTGTTGCCACTTTGGTTGCTGAGTAAGTAGTAATGTGATATCTGGAGCCCAAGCAGCAGCAGCTGAAGCCATAGCCAGCATTAGGGCACTACTCACTTCTCTGACCTGAATAGTGGAGCAGATATGTGACATTTTTGGGCTGATCTGTACACTTCCATAAGAAAGCATGAAACTTTGCACTGGTTCTTTTTGGATATACTGATTTAAAAAATAGCAGGAACCACCATATCACTTCAATGGTTCCTGCTCAAAAACTGAAAATTCAAGATGGCTGCCAGTGAAAATGTTTTTGGTCATTATCTCCCCTCCCATCTTTAAATGCTTACTGTACGAAAACTAATGGACCGATTTTGATGGTTCAGGTCTCATTTTAAAGAATATATAATAGGCTGTAACATATTAATGCTATATGAATAATGGAGTAATTCATGTATAAAGTTGTAACACATACTCAAAAACGTTACTAAAAGTATATGTTTGAACTGTCTACACCTATTTCTCCATTAGCATTAATATGTTATAGCCTATTATATATTCTTTAAAATGAGACCTAAACCATCAAAATCAGTCCGTACATCCATATCCTTTACAGGTATGTTAAAATGATATTCATATTTAGAACTTTCATCATACAATTTATGTAATAATCTCACACTGAATAGAAACACTATTATGTCAACAGTTACACACAAACAAATGTTATACAGTACTGACTAATGTTACATAGTACATTCTCCATATTAGAACAGGGATTCAAAACATCATTTATTCTCTCTGCTGCATTGTCCAGCAAAGAAACACAACTGGGTGCACTTGAGGTTTGTCTTGAAACACTTGCACCGGTTGACACATGCTTTCTTACAACCAAATCTCAGTAGTTCTTAGTTTTGGTAGCGTTGTCCAGCATGGCATCCACATAGAATCATCATCCAGTCTCTTCCAACACTATAATGCTGGTGAAGGTACAATGGGATCACCTACAAGGCACTGCCCTCATATATAGCCAGCCTGGTAAACAGACCTTTTCACATGCTGTTCTAGTGCATGTTTGGTAAATGGAATGTTCTCTATTCTGCAATTTCCTGATGAGAACAGCCTGTTTCTGACTTCATTCAGCTTGCTAAGTGAAAATGTATGTTGGTACACAAGAATGACATATTTCATCCATGTCTTCAGAAGATACCTGGTTGGGTACATTCGGAAGTCGATCAAAGACAGGCATACTACACCATACATCCCTGTTTTTTTCCTATACCTTGGAAAGCTGAGACTGTGTCACATCCAGATATTGCATGCATGAAAAAAAAGACCCTGTGAAGATTCAGAATCCAAGTGGGCTACAATCATGTGACAAGGTATATAATGCCGCTTTGCACCATGACCAAATGCCACCCATATTTTGCTGTTATTCAAAGCACTACATACAACAACTGAAAGGACTACCACATCAATATCTTTTGCATGTATCATGGAATTTGACAGACCACATCCAATGGCATGTGAAGCATGGAAAAGAACTCTTGTGTCAGCTTCTTCATTGGTACAGTGCAATTCTTTGATGTCTCGTTCAGGGGAGGAGATACAAGTTTCTCCATGGGTAGAAATGACTGTCTTTCCAGGTGGAAACTGAAACTGTTGCAGGGCTACTGCTAGAATGCAAGATAGGCCATCTTTGTTTGCATTGACTCCGAGAAAGGTTTTCCAGTTGCCTGGAATGGAAGTACTACTTGCATCCGCAGTTGGTGTCCAGCAGAACCACAACCTTGATATGTTTGAGTCTTTAGACTGTCTTTCTTGTAAACATCCAAAACTACATCTGCTCGAACAGCATCTTGTAACATCCAAACCATGTATGGCAGGAAAACACGTTGGGCATAATCTTGAAATGTCTTGACTGTAGTCAGTGACTTCTTTGGGTCATGACTGTACAAGTGCTGCTTGATTCCTACATCCATTTGTGGCATCTCATGACATTGGGGTGCCAAGAACTCCAAACACTCTACCAGCTCTGATTTCTTTGTTTGATGCATGGTGTTATTTGATGCCAATAATGGAGGCTATGCATGGTTTTCATGTTCAAAGAATGAATCTAGATCTCCTCCTCTGGCTTGACATGATATATACATTCTGGAGAACAGTTGAACATCTGTCTTAAGACTGGATACTTTTGCTGTAGACTTTGCTTGTGACTTCTCAAAAAGTGTCAACTTATTGTTTTGTATGGTGTCATTGAACATTGTAACACTATCATTGATACATTCATCAACAAATCTTTGGTACTGTGTTTTGCCTATGTCCTCTGCAGTCTGTATTGTTACAACCACCTCATCAGGCATTATTACCTTGGTATCCAAGGTGTAAAGGTCTGTGCTGTCCTCTGAGAAAGGATTGCCAAGATCTTCAAAAACACCCACCACATTCTTGACATGTGAGAGGAATGTTTTCTGTATATTTGGTATTTGCTCATAGTGCTGATCATAGCCCTTCTTGTTGATAGCGTGTTTGTCCTCATACTCAGTTAATAGTCATGCCACTTCTGGCCCAGCTACCATTCTAATGCCTTAAAGCTGCTTCATTCTCAGTAATGCCTATCACTCCACCATCCCTTTACCATGGCATTTAACTGTTGGGATTTCTGAGTGACAAAGTTACCTTTCACAAATTCATTGTGTATATCGGGACGGGTGTTTTGGAGTGAAAGCAAATACTTTATATGAACTGTCATCCATCTGGCATAGTGATAGTGGTCAAGTGCAAACATCCAGGGAATAATCTTCCCAAGTGATTTAACATATAATTCAAACTGCCCTTCACGTTGTGACCTCAAAAACTGCAAAAACATTATCTCTAACTGTGCCAGTAATTGAATTGTGGACATTCCAATGCCATTGCCAGGGGAAGCAATGCTACAATGGCTGGTGGCTTTGGCACAACTTCCTGCAAACTTGCAAAGCAAGCAGACCATGAGACATTCATGTTGTCTTTATTATCTTCCTCCACATTGTCTTTGTTAAGAACCTAGGTGTGCCATTGCTGTCCTGGGTAAGATGTTATGCGATAGACAATGTTGTGCCATGAAAGGAACTTTGACTAGAAGTGGATGTTGGATTGTGATCTATATTATCCAAATTTCCTGTGTTAACAGTCCATCCCGTAGGACTGGTAGACACACTAAACCTTTATTCTCAAACAGGCTAATCACTCTATTTGCTTCTTCAGATGAGAACTGAATGGATCCTATCATATGACACTGATAGACCATTTTCAAAGAGGATATCTACAAGTTCTCATTTGTGTATCTTGCTGTGGATAAGTATCGGTTATGTTGTGCTCCAAACAATGGCATTGATTTGGTCTCTTTATGTCCTCGCTTTACAACATTGAAGATGTGCAGCTGCACAATAGCTAAGGCAGCTGCACTAACCTGCAAGGCAAAAGTTATACTGGAATTAATTTTGAATAAGTCATCCAAAGAGGAACACAGATTAGTTTTAAATGAAATTGACATTATAAAAAAATATGTTGTAATATTATAAACCAGTAAATGGTTCTATTTAACTAAAACAACACATTACCTCATTGGCATCATCATTTTGTTCTCCATGTGTACCTCCCAGAATCATCTTCACTAGCCTTATTAACGAGGTTGGGAACTTGTCAAACAGACATTAACAAACATACTCACACAACATTAACAAACAAACTATTTCCTTTTGAAAAAAAAACACACAAACGTAAACAAAAACAAAAACAAAAAAACAATACTAACGAACAGAACACTTCCAGTAAGCTACTGCACTGAAATTTAAAAGTATTTCAATTTTAAATTTACAAAAAAAGAAAAGGTGAGTGGTGTAATGTTTATATATGTATGTATATATATATGCTTAATATCAATAAACATAACGAGCCCTGTTTCCAGTACTGGAAACAAGGGCCCGGGAGTGGGAGCTGGGAAGGGTCTCTTTGACCATGGGCGATTGCCCTGGACACATGTCTTTTTGTTTCTCTGTCTCTTTTTGCTAAAC
>VCCN01001050.1:2651546-2662441 GCA_006491835.1 Architeuthis dux | reverse complement strand
ATTTATTTTCGAACTTTTTAAGAATTTTCGAACGTTTTTCAGAATTATTTTAACTTTTCAGAATTTTAGAACTTTTCCAGAATTTTTTTACTCTTTACTCTTGTTCAAACTTTTTTAACAGAACTTTCATGCTTTTTCAAAATAATTTCTCAACTTAAAAAAAAAAAATTACTGAACATTTACAGCCATATTCGTCTTATTCGAAAGCAAGTAAATTAGCTTTGTTGGAAATATCAGGTGCTTTCATTAAGTTGTAGTGAACCACACCTTTTCGTATGCATTCAGTCTGTTGATTTATAATATTGTTAGTAATTTCTGTGAATTCCCGAATGCTCAGAATGACAAATGGTAGAAATGCCGAAGGTCGAAATCCCGAAAAAAACAAAGGTAAGCAGTTTGTGTTGCCGAATGGTCCTTTCTTTAACACCGTATTTAAAAAAAACAATGGTTAATTCTTTAACTCTGAAGATACTAACCGTTCACTTGGTTTTTATTTATTTTCTATAATTAGTTTGATTAGGGTTGTAGATTTAGTATGTACGATAATGAATTTACTATGTAAAAACATTTCAGTGAATTCATATGAATATTTTTTAAAGATTATCAAAGAATTGAATCGATTAAAAAAACGGGGTTATGATCGGCACCGGTTTCTTTTATATAAATGAACTGTATCATTTATAATAATGTATTGGATTTAACCATTTAATTCATATTTAATATTTGTGTAATTTAAGTTTAACAGCCCCAATGCTTTAAAGATACGAGACGTGCATAATTAACGAGTCTGGGGTGTATTATAGAATTATTATTAAATGACCCCTGTTGGTCCATCAAAATGGATAACCCGGCACGATTGTGAAACCAAGGGTGCCAGAAAATCGATGGTGGTACATGTTCTTGAAAACTGTGTCGCTATTAACCTCCTGGGTTGGTTGTTGCTCCTCTTGGTCTGTTCAAATTTGTTCATCTTGGCAATCGGAATGATATCGGCATTTAAATGATCGAATTATTTCAGACATAACAAACCCGAATTGGAAACAGAGATCGAAGCCAATTTCTTTTCCAATATCAATTACTACAGACTCTTTAGCCCCGGGACATTGCCAGGGAATAAACAAACGGAGAGACTTATGGCCTAACAGGACATTTAAGAGGCTTCGAAATGTTCGCGTTTGCTAAAATTATTCACTTGTTATTTTCTTTATTAATAGTTTTACACATGCCGTCAAAAAATGATGGAAGTATTTAAATAATTTTACATTTGTGTTGTACTTATAAAATATCAGAAAAAAACATTGTTGCTCAGCATTTCCTTGATTATCCTCAACCAGAATGAACCCAGATTTTGTTACGCATTTGCAACAAAAAAAGGCATGGGAGACTACTCTAAAATTATCGTTTAATAGTTATCACCCTTGACAAATGTTACCGACAACAAATATAAACAATCGCATGGCGAATTACATAAGTAGATCTTTTTTGCGATCTTTTTTAAATCACCATTTTGTCGCATGATGTTTTGAATTTTTGAGAAATTCAACTGACACCACCGGCGGCAGCAGATAAGGGTTGAGGATTATGGTTTTTTCCGAGCTTATGGAAAATAAATAAATAAATGTTTAAAATAAAATTATACTCTGCTTCAGGTTTAAATAAAGGCCGTAGTACCAAACATATGGAGGTGCGGTTGTCCTAACGGTTAACAGCACGGAGGGTAAGTACCAGGGAAGTTGGGTCCCTTTAGCCCTGTAAAGCAGTTCATCTTGAGCGTTGGTACAAACAAAGATTTTGTCTCCATGTATCGTTCGAGAAATGGAGACAAAAATCATTACCTCATGTATCGCGTGACACAGGAAGCAACTGAGATGAGCTGACCAAATATAGCTTAGTTTTGACGCAAAGTGAGGATCGAACTCACTACATAATGGTCAACTAGACTAGCACGCTAACCATTACCATACGACGAGGCACCCTAGGCAGGTGTAATATGCTAGATAGATAGTGCTCTTACGCTGGCTACGGCATGAGTCGTCCCTGCCCAGGCTTCCCATATAACAAGTTTCTCTTTTCTCGGCTTACGCTATGTGAAATAGACTTAGAGACGACAAGCACCCGAAGTGGTGTCACTCACTTCACCATTCTCGCTTACGGAACCTGGTATTCCCAAACGGTCACCCATCTAGGTACTGACCGAGCTCGACGTTGCTTAACTTCGGTGATTGTTCGAAAACCGGTGTATCCAACGTGATTTGACCGTAAGCTGGTGTAATATAAGGTATGTAGAATTAAATAGTTTTAATTTAAAGTTTATTATATTTGCCGCTTGAATCAATTCAAATTTCCCCTAAATAGTTCAGGGGCCAATCCAGATTTTGGTACCACCTAAGGTGGCCAAACATTAGTTGTACCAGAATGTTAATAGGGTCAATATAATAACAGTAATATATGATAACCTCTTCGGCCTTGTAGCTTAATTACTTTTTCAATGGAAAATTCAAAATGGCGCTTTACTTGGCATTCACACAGGAAATAGTCCAGTAATAATGTAACTTGACCTCACACAAATTACAACAAAATCTATTTCACTTGTATCGTACCCCTAAAGGTAGCCTCTTTAACATATAAAAAGTCTTAACGGAAATTCACAATGGCCGCCATCCGCCCATGTGACAATAATCTATCTTGAGAACCGGGCACTGTATGAAGTGTTCAACGGCCACTAGGAAGATGGCTGCATCCTGAGCAAGGCGTGGCTGAATGATTTCAGGTAACTCTCATTGCTCAAGTAACTCTCTAGCTTGCTAATAGATAGCTACATAAGTAGCGTAACAGGTTTTAGTCTATGTCTTCTGATGTTAGTAGCCCTGTAGCTTTGTATCCTTCACAATGTCGTAACAGCTTGCTAGCTAGCTAACTATATCACTTATTATGCTTACCTTTATCCTTACTTTTATCCTTGATCTTTACATGTTTTTTTAACCAACTACATAACTTGCTAGCTAACTACAGCAAATGTGATCCAGCAGGAAAAGCGTAAGAATTTTATCTGACTCCTCACTCGAATCAGAGCTACTGATAATTAGACCATCAGTAGCAGGACATGATTTAATATGCAGATCCGCAATGAAATCACAGTGGCACAGGACGCAGTCATTTACTTACTCACTATCAATGCACCTGCAACTAACATGTCCACAGTGAATGAAGTTTTGGTGCAAACACTCCACCATGCAGTCCTTACATCTTGGGGGGGGGGACCTTGGATCAGGCTCTGTTTGCCAAGAACCTAGGAGCAGGAGAAGTTCAAGGGCATAATTCCACACAATATGCAACCTGCTGTCTATCATAGACAAAAGATTTCAGGATGCAGGACTCAGTGACCTTTGTGTGTGTGGGGGGGGACAGAAGGCTCTGTGGCCGGGGTCATGTAGGGTCGAAAATATAACAGAGTTGTTAGATTGCACAAGCTTGTGTATGAAGCCCAGCTACAGCTTGTATGGAAATACTTCCTAACATAGATGGAAAAAAACAGACAGGAGAGCTTCACCAACTACAAGAAGCCCTTATGTCTATAGAGAGTTTCAAAATGGAGGTTTACCAAGAAATATTTCAGAAACTGCTGCAGGAACTGTTCCTTGTACATCAGGAGTTCGTCAGAGATGCCACAAGTCTCTCTGCATTCTGAATGACCTACCTTGACCTGATGAAGTTATGCTGGTCCTAATCAGAGCCTTAAGAAAAGCAATTGAATGCTTCACTTTGCAGCTATCAGACAAATAATCAAATGCAGTTTTACTTACGACAAGGTTTCTCCCATACCTCTATGCCTCTATGACCCAGCTTCCAGTAGAACACCCGGATGTATTCACCCCTTTGGGCGTATACCTGTAGATCAAGCAATAAAAGAGACTGTCAACAGGGATACACAAACTCCTGGCGGAACAAAGGGCTTCAGACTGAAGGAGGGTGTTGTGATAAGATACTACCTCACATCAGAGTATAGGATTAGATAACTGAGGCAGCTTAGGGACATGACTGGTAAGAATGACTCCAACTTCAGTCTACAATTACCAAGCATCAGGAAGGATGGAGGTAATGTCCAGTCACTTGTTCAACTGATGGAGCCCGGCTGGATCAGTCGTTTTCGTCCTGACCATGAAGAACTTGTCTGTTTGTACACTGACATCGCTGCACCTCCAGATGTTGCTAACAACCTCATTGAAGCCCATCAAATAGGTGAAGATGCTTATATCAATTACAAGAAAGAGAGGATGGAGACATTTCGGGCACAAAGGTTGATAGGAAGCTGTATGTGCACATGATTCTTATTGCACATGGGTTAAGTTTTAGCTCAGCCATTTGGACCTTTGCCATGGGCCCTAGCCAACAGTGATGGGTCACTTTGTAAGACCAAAAAGGTAGCTCTTTCCAGGGAGTTGGAAAAGCATGTCTACTCAGCAGAAACCATCACTCAGCCTTCAGCTATTCTCATAGATAGAATGAGCCTGGTCCAAGAGATGAAGAGGAATGACAAAGCTTTATCCCAGCTGGCAGAATCAGTATTAGCTCAAGTTATCCATGAAGGTTGTCAGAGCAAGCGCATTGATGTTATCGTTGATGTTTATAGAAAGATGTCCATCAAAGATTTGGAGAGAGCAAAGAGAGGCACATATTCAGGTATTCAGCCTAGGAGCATTGCACCTGGCAACAATATACACCAGTGGAGGAAGCTTTTGTGTAGCTCTACAAACAAAGCACACATCATCAGGTTATTGGTGAAATAATGGAAAAGCCAACTTGACAAAGTACTATATGTTACCTGTGAGGGTATCTGTTTCAAACTCACAAGGGTGGCGATGGGATCGGAGCTATCAAGTACCCAGGAAAAAACAGACACCCGCTTTCTACTCTATGTTGTACATGCAGCTGATTCAGACTACTGGAGCATAACAGAGGATACGGATGTGATGGTTATGTGCATTGGGATCAGCAAGAGAATTCCATGTGATGTGAACATTTGTGACACAGAGTAACACATTTACACACAAGCAAAATTAATACAAAAATTAAATCGACAAAAACTATTCGTCGTGTTTAATGAAACTTGCTTGAAAGAAAAATTGCTGCCAAAATATACATTATTTCTACTTGCAAACGTTTTGCCGTTTAAATTACTGCCATTCGCTGACTTGCGTCCAGGTTACGTTCTGGTAGAATGGACGCAACTCGTAAGGTGACTATTATTGAGTGAAGTGAAATATACGCACTGCACAACATAAGATACCATGATACATACATATTTACTTAAATCTCTACATTGTACATACGTCTTCCTTGCCTTTCCAAAGCGAACGGCACAAATGTCATCCATTGCGTTTCTTTCACTAAATCATAGCTCAACCCAGCAAGATGTCTGCTTTTTTACCATCTCCTTCTGCTTTCCCTGTCTGGAGAATTGGAAATAAGCATGACGTATACACAATAACATGACAGAAATCTTCGCCATTCGCAGCTGAGCCATAGAACTGCAATGACCAAAATTCTCGTCATCCGCAGTTAATGGGGTTTAGGCTCTTATGGGGACGTATCTGTGATCAGACGAAAATCGGTCGGGCGTAAGTCGACGTATGACTGTACTTCTCTTGACAGCATATTCAAGGGACAGATGTTTCGTCTAAATTGTCAGCAGTATTCCTTTTGGGGAGTCGTGGATGATTCTCAAAAACTCCAGACGAGTTTCTAGATTTTAAAATGCAATTTATTCAATCCTAATTTTATTTTAGGAAAACATGCTAATAAGAAGTTTGGACAATGCATGAGTTAATCTAAATTTTCATTTTTTATTTTATGAATTTATATAATTTCTTTTTCTGTTTGCCTTTTCGAGTGTTAAAATGATATCACGTCATTCTGCAACGTGTTTATTCGGTCAGATTTGTATTTAGATATATAGAAAGATAGATAGATAGGTAGATGGATACATAGATAGATTGGAACAGACTGAGATAGATAGATAGATAGATAGATATATCGGAACAGACTGAGATAGATAGATCGGAACAGACTTAAAAACATAGATTCGAACAGACTGAGATAGATAAATAGATAGATAGATCAGTTCATTTGATTTGTCAGTCAATCGATTCTAACTGGACGGTGCCAAAGCCTCTCGCCGACCAGTGGCATCACGGTTATCAGAAAAAGTCATGGAAAGAAAGTCATGATGTACGCTAGGAAAAGAAAATCATAACTTTGGTTTCTGGGCAGGAAATAAAATAAGTAATATTTTAATTTATTTAGTTTGTAATAATAAAATGAGTAATGTTTTTAATAAAATACGTAATATTTTAATTCATTTAATTTATAGAAATAAAATATTTTTTATTATAATATTACTTATTTTATAGAAATGAGGAACGATTCGCTCAGTCATTGAGAATGCAACGTTCACACAGTATACACGCTCACTCAGTGGTGTCTCGCTGCCGACTGAGTAACCCCACGAGAAAGTGTATGTTCATGCATACGCCGTAAGGTCCCCTCTGATTGTTTGCCAAGTTACATCAAGACTGTGCAAGCGGTTTTCGACATATTCAAAATGGCTAGATACTTTCCGGACAGTCTTCATGTACAGACCGAGAGTGGTAATAATTATCTCCCCTTAGGAGAACTCTTCTATCAGACTATATAATACTGTCTGCCTTTTGGTCTAGTCGGACCGCAGTCTTTGTATAAGCTGAATAAAGCTCCTTGAGTTCCATACCGCCAGGCCTTGTTCTTCATTACACAAGGTAAAATAAATTGCAAAGTTCTGTGTTCAATCATCATTTTTCCTACTGCTATAAATATTTAGTTTGTTAACGCAGAAAATAATTTAAGCTAAATAAGGTAGTGGTGGAGTATTGGCAAAGTCAATGGGCTGTAATAAAAAAAAGCCGGCGCTAAAAAAAAAACAACCAGGTTATTGTTTAATCTTTTACTTTGCCACTAGAATTCACTGTGTCACTCTTAATTAGAATGAAGGAAAGTTTTGATGTGTTTGTTTAATAAATCTCCTTCGTGATATCACATAAACATTTAGTATTTCATTTCGGAAATTCTTGCAAAAACAAAAAACTGAAATGCTGCAAAATCCATGACAACGTTTTCCTTTATAGAGATTTAATTTTCGATAATCTGGGATTATCTACAAAACACAGCAAACATTGACATAAGGGAAGAAAATCTGTCAAGTACGATTCTATAGATAACTGTCTCCCTCTGTAAATGTGTCTCTCTCTCACTCTTTCTGTTTCTGTCTCTCTATTTTTCTCTAAACATTTATGTATATGAGGGATCACCAAAGTGGTCGATAACGATCCTTGGGGTCGATGGGGCTATCCAAGGGAAGATAAATGTCTGGGAGCCAAAGGGGGCGGGGGCTATTGACATTTTGGGGTCGAAAGCTGACCTTTGTATAAATTAGAAATAAATATACATAAATTACAACTTGCTGATATACATTTCTACTTTATATATAATTAGTTTTTATTGTCTGTTTATTTTATATTCCGTTTACTGAAACATACTTGTTGGTAATTAATTATCAATTTATTTCTGTACATGCCTGGGGGGTCGACGAGGGATCAAGGATTACATGAAGGGGTCGACGGTCTAAAAAGTTTGTGGACCCCTGATGTATATGTATTTATCTTTATACCAATCTCTCTCCCCCCCCCCACACGCAATCTGCGTTAAGTGAATTTCCGTGTTATTAATACTGTACTGTAATTAAGTCATTAAGTTAATTAAGTTATTTTCCCATTCATACCAACTAGCGAGACCCGTAGAAATCCCACTGGTGTTGACAACTTAAATATCATCATTACACTCGCATATATCATCATCGTCAGCCTTTTAGCGTCCGTCGTTGGATATAGACCTTCCCCAAGATTCGCCAGACCTCTCTATCATGGGCGTCGCGGAGCCATACTTTCTGAACTTGTCTAGTTCGTCACGCCATCTTATCTTTTGCCGGCCACAGTTTCGCATATGATCTCTGGGGATCCACGTCGTGAGTCGTGATGTCCAGCGGTTTCTGACATTCTTGCAACATGACCGGCCCATTGCCAGCATTTTAGGTTTCTAATGGATTCTATGATATCTCTGACTCCTGTTTTTTCTCTAATATACTGTGTTGTCTCGTGATCCCCCCATGTGATGTTGAGCATGATTCTCTCCTGTGAATATTGCATGGTTCTCAGTTTGAGGGCCAATCCTTTTGGTATTTCTGCGATTAAAGTATATACTTTTGTTAAAGTAATTAATTACCAATGGAATGCATCTACAGTATCGCCCATAAATAAGTTAATTTTCTTCTAAACCAAACAGCAGGATGTTATTATTTCTAGTGGAACATTACACAATCAAAACGGATATTATCAGGTATTATTTATGACCAAACTCTACAGCCTTGAATCTCTGTTGCCAAAAATATGAATGTTGCCGTCCAAAGATGTGTACAACACTACGAAAAAATATTTGCCAACAGTTTCAATGCTGGAGAGTTTGGTCACAAATAATACCTGATAATATCTGTTTTGATTGTGTAATCTTCCACTAGAAATAATAGATTCCTACTATGTTTGGTTTAGAAGACAATTAACTTTCTATTAAAAAGTGGTAGGGCGTACTTATTTATTTTCTGGAAGGATGGACAATAGGAAAAGGAAGAAGCGATTAAATTTTGGAGTGGATCCATGCGTCATAGTTATATGTTCAGGGATTTTCATTAGATTGATTTCTCTTTCAGATTCTTCATATATGAATCAAAGAATATATTCAACAGTCGAAATTTAAACAGTTAACTTCCCCGTCTAAATGATTTCAATGATGTTTATGGTTACTAACAGCTGCGTTGACTGAGGTATGCGCTACAATGTGGTAAATTCTTCGTAAAAAATACTGATATATGAACTTTAGGGCATTTAATATATTTGTAGTAATTTCTTTATTGTGTGAAATATAGCAACAACGACGCAATTGCCTCATTACCCTTATACCTCACAATGTTAATGAGTTAACCATTAGTTACTATGGACTCTATATTAAAATTAGAAATTAATAGCATTGTATAATTAGGTATTAATAGTATTGTAGTTTGTTTTGAGCTACGGAAAGCCTTTTTTTACATCCAAATTCCATATTGCCCCCAATGTATTCGAATTGCCCTCTTGTGTGGCGTGCACCCCACGTTCAGAATCACTGGTTTGGGTTCTGCTGTTGATACTGAAGGCTGTACTGAATCCACTCATGATTTTCGATGCTTCAGACTATCGTAGTGAACCCACTTTTCATCTCCAGTGACAATCTTCCACATAAAAAGATTATTTTCATGTCTGGCAAGAAGTGACATTTAGGTTGTGAAACGCTGTCCAATCCTTTGCTCTGACAATTCTTGTTGAACCCATTTTCCTGTTTTTCGAATTTTCCTCATACTTTGAAAACGTCATACAACTGTTGAGGCTTGACGACATCCTGGTTTCACTATAAATTATTATTATTATTATTATTATCATCATCATCATCATCATCATCTTTTTTTTTTCTTTAATGTTTATTTTTGCATCTTGTAGAGCCGGGTCCAAAGTATGGACATGGGGCGCTATTGGGGAGTTTTCATCTTATCGACAGCACTTTCTGTTGTATGTGGGCTGTTCCAAGTAGGGCGATATTTTGGACTACTTGGATGTTGATGTTACCTGGGATACGGTTGGTGAATTTTTCCGTTTCCTTCTTCACCAGTCCTAGAGCTTCGATGACCACTGATGTTATGGTGGTGTTCATGCACCACATCCGGTTGATCTCGATTTCCAAGTCCTTGTATTTTGACATTTTCTCAGTCACCTTCACAGAAGTGTTTCTGTCAGATGGTATTGCCATGTCGATGAGCATGCACCTCTTTTCTTTTCTGTTCTTGATAACGATGTCAGGTCTATTTGCTATTATTATTATTGATTACTTTTGCTATTTGTCTATATTCATATGGTCTACTATTACTATACTTAATTTTTAGGCTTCAGACTTGTGAGGGAGGTGTAATGAATGAATGACAGTTATAGTTAGAGTTAGGTTCTTTTTGCTCTCATTCAGGCATAAACACCCTCTTCATTTCTTGCTCTTGTTAATTACATTGCAAGGGGGGTTGTGAGGGAGAAGAGAAAGGATGAAAAATATGAGAAGAACGATTGATAAGCAGAAAACGTAACTGTTGTAAATACGAACAAGCAGAATAATAGTATAATGATTTTCTTAATTATAAAGGGTATAGAATGATAACGATTAAACAATGACATCTTCTGCAAATTTCCTTTTGTTTTGTGACAAATGAATTGTTGGTCTTAAGATTAAGCATGCACGCATCTGATAACGTCTGTTAGATAATAAGGATGGTATATGATATATTTTATGAGTATAATATTTCTTTGATAGGTACACAAAGAAATATAATTTCACCAAACTGGAAATTGTACGTGTCATTCAAAACATCACCGCCGTAAGTCAATTTTACACATATGTTATGTTTACAATAACAGAAAGAATGCCGGTGACACGATTGGAAGTATTAACAAGGTGATAAGAATGTTTCTCACTTTGAAAGAATTTCAAAACATCCTAGGTAAAAGCTAAACTTATGTTGACAATGACAAAGGTCATTGTAATGTTAGGTTTACAATAATAAGGGCTGGTGGAGTCATGAGTGATATCACATGATTGACACCTAGACATGAATGTTGCCATACGTGAAATCACAGGGTTGTCGTGGAATCAGGGTCAGCTCACAAAACAGCATAAATGCGAGTACGAATTTTGAGTAATGGCAGACCGCCGGGTAGACTGCCAAGAGAACGCAG
>VCCN01001050.1:2617062-2634538 GCA_006491835.1 Architeuthis dux | reverse complement strand
ACCATTTGAAAACACATATATGTTCTTGTTCGTTGAACCAATAAACGTTCATTTTTCTAAAAGTTGTCTTTGTATTTAGTATTATCATTGTGTTGCTTGTTCCCTTAAAGCGCAAGCCGCGTGGACCTGAAATCTCCTTTCCACCACGCTGGACGTGTTTTAATACAAAAATATGACCGAACCACAATGGAGTAATTTTATCCTTAACTAACCTTAAAATATGGAGAAATTCTTAAACCCATAAAGTAGTGCGCCCATCCCCTCCTCACAGAAGCCCCGATAACCAGGCCATATATCGGGAGACTTCTTTCCTTCCCTAAACTATAGGGCGCCCATCTTCCCATCCTCCATAAATCGTTGCACGGCCTTGATATAACTTGGCAACCAATCAGAGGGGATCTCACTCGGCATGCTTGAACACTCTCCCATAGGGTTACTCAGTCGGCAGTGAGACGTCATTGAGTTAGCTTGTGTACTGTGTGACCGTATCATTCAAAATGACTGAGCCTATCCATTCTTCACGTCTCGTACAGATTTGGCCCCCCGCGACTTCTGGCTTTTTTCCAGAGAGATTTCAGACCGTGGACGAGATTAAGGGAAACGTGATTAGGCAGCTGATGGCGATCCCGAAAGAGGACTTTGTAGATTTGAAAAGTGGGCGCCGTGATAAATGTACTTTGAAAGAAACTAAGGCGCCATTACCATAGGAAGGCCATTTTTCGTTAATATTAAATGGCTGGATACTTTCTGGACAGACCTCGTATTGACTAAGCTTATCTTAGTTTGACACAGACTCACAAGAATGAGGATCGAACTCGCGTACTTACCATCGTTCTACGACAGGGCGCAACAAAAAATAAAATATCAAATACTAGTTAATCCCCATATAGAAAGATTTACAGATATACTTGAATTTCGATGAGATTTTTTTTTTATAGAAAAGAAACCCCAGAAGTTTCTATGGAAGAGGAAATATCAGCAAAATTCTCACCTTAAAGTGGAAGAGTCCATTGTTACGGATATGGAAACAAATATTATGTTCCTTATATAAGGACAGATATATTTTAAATCCTTTTTTGTTGATGATGATAATCATGACGGTGATGGTAATTTATAAGAACAAAAATGAAATTGTTACTTACTTTCAATTTTTGAGTTCTTAACAAGTAAAAAACCACTGGTAAAGATATTAACAATGAATAAAATGTTGAAAAAATAGAATAAAAACTAATTTATAAGAACAAAAATAAAATTGTCACTAAATATGCAACATATTTAGTGACAATTTCATTTTTGTTCTTATAAATTACAGTATTTATTCTATTTTTTCAACATTTTGTTCGTTGTTAATATCTTTACCAGTGGTTTTTTACTTGTTAAGAACACAAAAAGTGAAAGTACTCCTCTCCTTCATCCCTGCATCTTGTTCGAAGTTCACAACTTTAATTCAATAGTCACTACGTCAATGCGCCTTGATAAACAAGGGAGGTTACTTTCACTGATATTTACGGAATTGCTTCCCTTGAAAAATACAAACCCAGTTTTTGTATATTTATTCCTTTTAAATTTATATCTATAACGTCTCTTTTTAAATAAATATTTGAATAAAGAAAGAACAATGAATTGGAATTGTAAAAAAATTGTTCATTTACTAGATGTGTTATATTTTATCAAAAAATCTTTTTTTCAATTGCAGTAAAATCTCGTTGTAATGGCAATTGTTCTCACGGCACTAATGGCACACGCTTTCTAACGGCACCATTGTTTTTATATTCTCGCAAGATTATTGTCGGAGATTAGTTGGCAGCAACAGCACATGAAGATTTCAGTGCAATATTTAAAAAACTGAAATTAGTAAACCCTTAAAATAATGCTGCCTGAAGTATCATGGTGCATTAGACTGTGAAAGGTTAATAAAAATTGATTGTGTCTTTACTCAGGGGAGGGAAGGGATGGAGGCATCCAGTGTTTGTGTGTGTGTGTGTGTGGGGGGGGGTAGCTTTATGAATAGTGGTTCACCTGCATATCTACTAACATTATTGTTGGAGTGGGCCCCTCAATGAGCTAAGCGCGCTGGGCCCCCAAATCTCCAGCTATGCCCCTGTCTGTACTTTTTGGTTTCTCATTATTCATACACTTCGTATAAAATCCACCCGTTATCAGTGCCAGTTTAACTATGTAGCAAAAATAGCAAATACAATTTTAGGGACCTGCGTTAAATGCTTCCAAGCTATCAATTCCGATTCAGTGATTCAGCACTTGCTCTATTATTATAGTACTATACTGCCCTCAACTTTGATGAATGACTGGGTGTTTAGAGTTAGCACTTTTAGCCAATTATCACCATTAATTGGAGTTATTATTTTAATAAAGTAATTAACGGGAGTATGGTATCTATGTGATATATATATAACACAAATATGAAGGTTTTTGAAATTCAAGATATAGCCACTGCACAAAATCAAAACAAAAACAAAGTACCTAATACTATTACTGAAATGTCATACATATTTATCGTTATATGGCTGTATGTATAGCAAATGAAAAAATTAATTACTTAGCGAGTAAAAACAATGTATGTGTTTTAATATTTCTGTGTATTTTCTTAATTTGGGCCCCTTTATAACATATGCTACAGGCCCCGCAGTAGCTTAATCCGGCCCTGCCTGTTATAACGTCAGTCTTAAATGCACATGGGTCCATAATAACTGGAGTCTACTGTATTTGTTTCTAAATTGGTTTTCAACAAGTTTAAATGAAATATTATTTATTCATTTGCCTGCAAATATATAATTTAGAGTGTTATGTATTAGCATTTTGAGAAGTCATTGTCAGACTTTTAAAAATGGAAAAATGATTCTGTTAATTGAAAGAGGGTTATTGATAGATTAGTCCAGGAGCATTAGGTCCAAACATTAAAATTAATTTAAACAAGCTGATTTTTGCAGGATAATTGCAAAATGACACCAGAAACACTATACTAAAAATCCCCTGGAATCCCAATGATATCCAAATACGTCAAAATATTTAAATAGTCATGAAATTGCAACCAGACCTGATATGAATATAGTTTTGATGTCTATTTCTAAGTTTTAGATGTTGGAGAATTGATTAGAAACAACCCTGATGCGATATTTTGAAGGATAGGGTCACAAATTCAACATGGCTCCCAGGATGGCTTCCGTATCTAGGCAAAATAGTGAATAAAGCCATAACTTTGCAACCAGAACATATATAAAGTTGATTTTGGAGTAAATTCAATGGTTGGGTAATTGATTTCAACCCATTATATTCATGATTAGTCTCCAGAACTAAATACGGCTCTCAAATTGGCCACCAGGAGAAACCATTTTTTTAGAATTTCAGTCAGAAAAAGACGACATGATTTTGATAGACGCAGTTGAGAATTAGATTAGGGTTTAAGAAGCATTCTACAGTGAAGACCCGAGAAAAGTCATTAATTCTCACCATCTTCTTCAGTAATAATTGGGTGAATATTCTGACATGTCTGTCCATTACAATGACTAACACATCAGTGAACAATGTAACCCAGCTTTTCGGCAACCACAGGATTTCAGACAACCTGTTTTGCAGCCACAATCAATCAAATTCAAAACCTTGTCAAGAGCAATTGGTTGATCAGGGACTAATATGTTACCATTGTAAATCCAGCCCCATTCAAGGGGAGACAGGTCTTCTTTTAACCACTGATGGACTGTGATGTAAACTCGGTAAGAGTGGTATTTTGCAGCAGCCTTTGTTGTGGGCAGTGATTCCAGCTTGAATCCAGAAGAAATAGATGTATTCTTCATTTGCCTGTTGTACATAATGAAACAGTATGTGTTCAGACATTCTGTCTGTTTAGCCTTATGGACTTTTAACAGATGTGTCTTTCCAGCCATTTCAACATCAGAATGAGAATTTTTGGGGTCAGTAAATGTATCTAGTAATTCACAATCATTGACAGCAACAGATCAAATGCTTGTTTTTTCCCTTTTCCAAAAAGAGCAGAGACTGTGTCACAGTTAGTCATGGCATGTATAGTCATAAGGTGTTTCTTTATATGGCCTATGGTTGGTTGAATTCTGTTAATGCTGTACATTCTATTTGGTTCTGTTTGACAGAACATGTGCATTTCCATGTCTTGTGTGGCCTGTGCAACAAGCATGACTAACAAGTCAGTGTCAGTACCTACCACTACAACTGGTCTTGATTCCTTAAGAGCTTTGCCGTGGACACTATCAAGTGATCTGCCTCTGCATGATGTTGTTTACAAAGAACACCATTTCCTTGGAATTGAGAAATTAAATGCTCGATGAGACTAGATTTATCATTCCTATTTGCCAAGATGGCAGCTTTAGTAGTGGTAACATTCATGTCAGTTTCAAATAAAATGTCTGCTGACATAGAGGATGGAGCACAACATTGCTGCTCTGCTACTTTGGTAGAGTTGCTGGAATTTGTGTAGTCACCAAACACCACAATGCAACTTGTACCATAATGTTTTGTTGTATATGATCCATATTCCTCCAAAACACCTCTGTATGTTGGATCAGTTGGCCATGTTACCACGTGAAGTAGGTAACCATCATCAATTACATATAGAGAATTTCTGGGTATATCTTCCCTAGCATGAGTTTGCTCTTTCAGAAAAGTTCCAAGGACAGACATCTGTGTCTTCTGCGGCATCCATTTGTCAAAAATAGAAGGTGGCTGCTTTGTCAATTCATAACAGAGATAATGCTGCATTTCTGAATGATCTTGAATGATGCAAGTTATCCTCATGAAAAGCAGTGAAGGATCCACATCTACATTTTTGCCACAGACTTAGATTGTATTGTTTGCCTAACAGCATTAGCAGCAGCAATTCCAATGCTATAAGCATTATCACAAAGTACAGACTTGTCAGCCACTTGACCATTTGCAATGTTCACCAGCATATCTTCGCTAAAATACGTAAATGGAGAATAAATATGTAACCACTGCACTAGAGTATCAAAATGATTCTTGTCTTGTGCCTTACTACTTGGTTTCAGGTCTTTGTGCTGTTCAGATGAAACCGTGTGGATGCCAGCAAACTTCTCGAGGGCATCACACACTAGAATACTCTGAGGTAGAGCATGGACCCACTTGTTCAATATGCTGTCTGTGATTCCGCGGCCATGTGTCATACCACCAGATGTTTTGAGCAGCCTCATGAACTCTTGCTCAATAACCTGATCAGGGAAGTTTCCTCCCCAGAAATGGTCTGAACGGCAAAGAGTAAAGAGACCCCTCTCAATGAAATTTCTAAAAATATCTTCTGACATGATTTCTTCCAGATTTTGCATTTGATGGAGGGACAGCCGAGCAGATTTTTCATAAGCCAGATGACCAGCAGCATGGAACAATGGAATCATTTGAGAAAAACAGTGAAGGTGCAGCTCCCAATTTCCAGTTTGCTCTTCATAAAGAAACAGTTTGATGATATATACAAATTTAACATAATTCAGCCACAGCCTGTTCTGCTTTCAGTAGAAACTTTCTCTATAAGGTCTTCAATCACATCCAAGAACTTGGTCACACAAATATCCCCCCTCAACATTACTGGTTAGACATTCTCCTTTCAAGAGGGATTCATGGAGAGCATGAAGTTCTGGCAAGTCTATACCCTCCAAGCATACTGGAGCTTCCAACTCAACTGATTTGTATCCAATGGGACAAACTCTTGAGTAAGACAATCTTATGATCAATGATATAGAATTTTAAACTAAAAGCAGATTAAAGACCAGAGAAAAATGAATTGTCCACTTACTCTTAGTCCTTTCATGGGGACTATTTTCTTCAGGCTGATTTCCAAGCAAAGAGTTGTATGGCCTTTGCAATGCAAGACATTACCTGCTCAAATGTCTTGAACATTTCCATACCAATGTATATTTAATATTAGATATGAATTTACATAATCATGTAATTTTTTTATCAAAAAGACTTTTATTAATCAAATTGTAGCATGTATTTTATACATTTAAAAATTCAATTTATAATTCAAAACTTAATTAATAAAATCTTTTTGATAAAAAATATTACATGAATATGTAAAATTATAATATGAAATATGCATATATATTGGTATGGAAATGTTCAGGGCACAAACATAAAAATAAAAGATTACATCTAATATGAAATTGTAGACGTCTTTGTTCAAAACAGGACAACTCAAGTCAGCCAAGCCTCCTGAAATCAAGTTATCCTGTTCCTCACAAGATTCCAACATGTTCCCAACAACTCTGGAACACAATCCGCATGGAACAAGTGAAGCAACAACACCACAACTTGTTTCAAATGATCACTCTCCTACTGTAGCCAGCACAGAAACCTTTGTCCCCGCCCTCCAGCTTTATCATCAGGACAAGAATCAGTCATATACCTGGATGTTAAGCCAGCCGATCATAACATACAGGCATCACAGAGATGATTATCACACACCTGGATGTAAATCTTTACATCACATTGCATTATGCTTATGCAAATGTGTTGACTTTTCTCTTTTACAGAAATCTAATATTGGGACACAAATCTCTGGGACGCAAATATCCAAGCACATATTTGACCAGGACACAGCTGTCCAGGATGCAATTGTCTAGTCACCTATTCTTTATTCTTTATTTCAATCTGTGCTGTTTACTTACTGCCATAGACCGACGGTCTGAGTGAGTTGCCATAAAAAGCAATTTTAAAAATTCAAGATGGAAGAAAATACTTATCAAAAATTCATAATGGAATATTGCCTTTCTCTTATAATCTGTAACCATAAACTATAGTGAACAAGTTGATCCCAAGATTTCTTGTTAGACATTCAGGTTTACTTGATACAGTGGTAAAAATTAATACCAAATAGTTTACCATAATACTTACTGTGAACCATTTACCGTAACCAAGTCTATCTACTTATATAATGAGCAGTATGAGTTTTCTGTTTCTCTGTCTGTAACAATGGACTGTAACAATTTTGCTGATAAAAATATATCTTATCCACCACTTAAAAATAGACTCTTACTGAAACCAGTTTAGTAGTTTATTTTCTTATTAAAGATAATCTCATAGAAATTCGAATATATCCTTAAAATATTTCACCGGGATTAATTAGTATTTCATAAGATTATGTAATGATGAATTTCTCATACTAGAAAGCACTCAGAGCGCATACCTCTGCCAACGCTATTTTCAGGGAAAGTAATTGTGCATTGATCTACCCAAAAATATAATCATTTCTTGCATAGCCTATTGTTCACCCACCCTAAAAATAGGGGAAAATGCAATATAATTAAATGAACACTACACATCATTTCAGATCAGTTATCTTTGTGATAACACTGACTTGCATTTACTATAAAAATGATCAAACCAAAATGGACATATCTAATATTACTGTGGAGTTCAAATTTTATTTGTTTGTTATATAATTAATCTTTTAATTATGCCATCTTTTAAGGTTTTAATTGTCAGTGAAATTCCAAGCACAATTTAAGTGTTATACAATTTGATTAGGGCAGTCCTGTTCAAAGGATTGATACCACAAAGAATTGACACAATTAAGGAGTCACATAAATACTGTATCAAAGGTGTCACATAAATACTGTATCAAATGAGTGATACAACAAAGCAGTCACATAAATATTGTATCAAAGGAGTGACACAATAAAGGAGTCACATACATACTGTATCAAAGGAGTGACATAATAAATAGTTAACTGTTTAGGGTTATTTACCTCTAAGTGAAGAAGAAGTAGGAGAGCTCCAACTGCAACCACAAGCACAACTGAAAGCAGACAATTTATTTATGGTTTTGGATCGGCATTGTATGCTTCAGAAGTAATGAGTTGATCATCGTTTCATTTTATAAGTACTTCTGAAGCAGTAAAATTGACTCAGGAACATTGTCACTTCATTACAGTAAACTTTGTGTCACTCCTTTGTTATGTCACTCCTTCATTACTAAATCTAGTTAGGGTAACAATTGTATGTTTATTCAGTAAACCACTATTATGTATCGTTAAATTGTGATTCCCTCTGTTGCCTTTACTCATGGGAACTTAGTCCAGTGTACTTAGCATGGAATCGTGAGGGATATCCATTCTCTACTGTAATTATCTGATTGGTTTTGGGTTCTGAGCCATTGTTAATGGTGTATCAGCTGTTGAAATAACACATGGTGTTGTGTCCATTCATTACTTCTGCCATCAAATTTGGAAGAGGTATATGTATTTACTCGTGTCCATCTGTCTGTCCACACAATATCTCCAAAAGTTCTCAATAAATTTCAATGAAATTTCATGGAAGGGTGGACTACGGAAGAAGTGATTAAATTTGGGGGCAGATCCAGGAAATTGTTTTCGATTGAGAGATATTATATTTGTGCAAAAAAGGTTAAAAATGAACAGTTAATAAAAAGATAAAATAAAAAGGCTAAATTTAAATTTCAAGGGAAGTAACTCAATATTTGTATATTAAAATTTCTCTCCCTTGTTTTTTAAATATTTTATTATCATTCAGTTGTTATTTAGTGTATGGTATTGGCAGAGGTATGTGCTTTCGGAGTGATTTCTAGTTTATACTGCATTCTTATTATTTTAAATGACCTCATCAAACATTACGTTTAGTCAGAAATGTTTGTTTCAGTCTAACAGAATTATACCACAGCATGTTTATCATTTTATTGTAAAGGGTCACATTTTATATCTGACATAGAGGCTGACCCTTATTTTTGGAAAAATGTTTTCATGTCAATTTCGATGTCACAATTTACAGTTTGTCTTTCTTGAGGATGTTTTGATTTTTCCCCCTTCTCTCCACTCTTTATTTCTCCCTTTTCCTTTTTAGAAAGTGCAACCAAAACTGCCAACATAGGTTTCTTCAGTTTTTAAGTTGGTCTGCTGGCTGGCTATGTATGTATGTACAATGGAGCTAGAGGGCTGGAAATTTAAATATTTACTCATTATGTCTAGAAGAAATTTTTTTAAAATCCCCTCGTAAATAGGTTTTTGGTATGTGTGTGTGGGGGGGGAGGGGTCAATTTGCATGCAATGTAAGTTCATGCTAAATTGGTCACTTAGTTTGGGTCTGGCAGCATTCATACTTTTTTTTTTAATTCACACCTTTTTAGTGATCACTGCCAAACAAAAGGCAGAAGTAACTTGTTCATTGATCATCCCTTTTCCTATTTTTTAATTGATCACCCCCAATATGGCATGCTGCCAAAAGACATTGGTCATGTGATGGTTTCTAATGAGTGACTAACCAGACCTGTTAGAAACTGTCACCAAAACTGTCAAAATAGGTTTCTTCAGTTTTCAAGTTGATCCGGCTGGCTATGTATGTATCTATCATATGTACAGGCTACACCAATGGAGCTAGAGAGCTGAAAATTTCAACATTTACTCCTTATTATGTCTAGAAAGAAATGTTTTTTTTAAAATGAATAGGTTTTTAGTGGGGGGGGGGTTCAATTTACAATGTAAGTTTATGCTAAATTGATACCTATTTTGTGCCCGCTTGTAATTTGAAAATTTGAAAAAAGGGGAGAGAAATAACTTATTCATTTGTCACCACTTTTTTTAATTGATTACCCCCAACACGGCATACTGCCAAAAGACATTCGTCATGTGATGGTTTCTATTGAGTGACTAAGTAGACCTGTGTTCTTTTTGTTGTTATTCTTCTTTCTTTTTTTTATTCTTTTCTTTCCTTTTTCCTTCCCTTATAAAAGACAATGTACTTATTGACATTGCAGTTGTTGCCATGGCTACACTGCATAAATGCAAATGGCTTTTAATTCACTGACCACCAACTTTGTCACCCGTTCTAGAATTGCCTGACTTAATTTCTCCTTTTACATGAAAACACACTTTACATTGCGCAAATAACTGTGATGTGCCGTCAGGCAATTCTTGGATCATCAGGAGGAAATCTTCTTTTCTAAATGGATGTTAACCCTGCAGAATTACTGGAAGAAGTGTGTGGATCTCAAATGGAATTTGAGATAACATGTTTTAAGCAGGGGTTCTCATACTGGGGTATATGTACCCCTAGGAGTATGCAAGAGAAATTGCAGGGTTTGTAAAAACACTGGAATTTCAAAGCAATCACAACCAACTGAACTCAACTAGTCCTGTAAACCTGACATATAGTTAGCAATACAGAGTAAATCAAAAGGATCATTCCCTAAAATCAAACATCTCTGCTCTTGATGTACTCTTTTCTTTTTTTAGTAAAACCAAATTGTGTGCAAGACTATCAATTAAGAATGATATGTCTCTCTGAAAACTGTGCCTAGAATTGACTTACTTATTAGAAAGAGTCAATATAACATTGAATTAAATAAAATTACTAACAAATATTACATGTCCATTGGCTGTTCTATGGTATCCATACATTTTATATACTTATATTCTTCACATAGATTACATCAACACTGTCAGACAGGACGAACAGGTACACTGGGGAAAAGCATGTCAAGTGAGAATGATATGCAGGTGTGTCTCTC
Organism: Architeuthis dux; assembly: GCA_006491835.1. Classification (NCBI taxonomy): domain Eukaryota; kingdom Metazoa; phylum Mollusca; class Cephalopoda; order Oegopsida; family Architeuthidae; genus Architeuthis; species Architeuthis dux. The sequence goes on along the minus strand of VCCN01001050.1, from coordinate 2,624,016 downwards.
TGAAACTGTGCCTAGAATTGACTTACTTATTGGAAAGAACCAAGCTCATCCATCTCATTAAAAATGTAATATTAAATCAAATGAAATTACTAACAAATACTACATGTCCATTGTTTGTTCTATGGTATCCATACATTTTACTTCACAAGGTGTATGCCAATACTGCTAGACAGGATGAATGGGTACACTGGAAGAAAAGGGTTAATCTGGGGCTATAGAATCTTTAATCATGTGGCATTTCTTGTGACCTATTATATGATTAATAAACTATTATCATTTTAACTATTATAAATCTGTAGCCTAACATGTAGTTATTACCTCAATGTTGATCTGAAATTTTCACTGTATAATGTTTGATCTATGTGATTATTATTCACCAATGAATTAAGTGCATTGACAAAGAAGAAGATTTCTTTTTGTGTATAATAAATGCTTTTTTCATCATTAGGCTGCAGATCTATTGATGTACCTATATACATATATACACATATCTTCCCTTTAAAACATGGCACATGTATTTATACATACTCACTAGTGCCCATGTACATGCACATGCAGATTGCTCATTTGTACACACATACCCATACGTTCAGTCACATACATGCACATACACACACATATACAGTCATACATACATGTGCGCACAAACCCATTCATACACATACACATACCCTGTTATAAACCTTTTCTCTCAGACTACCATGCAGAGCCATGCACACACATACACATACATACCCTGTTATAAACCTTTTCTCTCATACTACCATGGACAGCCATGCACACATATACACACACATGTATGTAGTGATACACACATACATGCAATGACTTAAGTGATAAGTGGTGTTTAGAGTTTGATTTCTGTTCATTTTTATGTACATAACAATGGACTCTTCTTCTTAAAGGTAACAATTTTGGTTATGAAAATATCTCCTATAAAATAATCCTTCTCTTGTCTTTAGAATTTCTTCACTGATCAAACACACTCTTTCCTCTCATTCCTTGGCTTATATAGCTCCAAAATGGCGCCTCCCACCAAGGGAGATAATACGTTATGCCAGCTCCCATTTACCTTGACAGCAAACATCTTCCTTCATTGCTACTAAGGAATATAACATAGCCTCCTTGAGATCCTCCACCTTCTAAATTAACAAATGATGCATTGCTGAAGCGTTTGATTACCGGCTCTTTTACATTAACTACACACATTAACATTCTCTCTCATACTCCCATGTTGATTCACACACATCCAATCATATCTGCATAAATGCTCACACATGTTCAGTGATATACAGGATGAACATCACTAATCCAGCAAGCTTGAGACCAGACAAGTGCTGAAGTTGCAGATTTTCTGAACCACCGTCCTGAACTGGATTAGTGAGGTTCAAGCTGTATATATATGCATACATGCACACTTGTGCATACACACACATAAGCATTCCTTCTCTCCCCTTCATACAGATTCCTGCCCTCACTCAACCTCTCATTTATACACACTTTTATATGTACAGTTACTCTCTTGCATTTTTATGCCCATTCGCTTAAAGGCCACCTTTGAGAAAAATGTTAAATGATTTTTCAGCATATATGCTTACACTATTTACTTTTCTACTACCACTTACTCCGGGGTGCAGTGCTGCCGGAGCTCACTTGAGTGCTGCTCCAGCACCTCCTATGGTAAAAAAAATAAATGAACAAGACAAAACACATTTTTAAACCTCCCTAATGGTTGCTGTCATTCCCTGTTAACATTTGTCACTTCCAAAATATCATATTTTTATGGAGAGAGGATATAGGAAATTGCAAGCGTTTTGTCAGCTCCGGCACCTAAAAAGTTAGCACTGCCCCCCTGTGGCTAATAAAACTGTATTGGCATGTTTTAATATAATACAATTATTTTGTTAAGCCATTCAACTTTACAAAAACTAGCAATTCTTTTGCACTTCACACTCTTTGCTTCTTTTGAATTTGACATAGTGAATCAATATTTGGCTATTTTTAGTGTCTGCTTGGCCATTTTTGGATTTTTTTTTTAATAGTAAAAAGCAGACCTCTGAAAAATTCCCAATCCTATAAAAACGGTGGGGTAATCAAATCCCTGGCTAACAGCCTGAAAACATTTCCAAACCCCCCTAATGGTTGCTGTCCTCCTCTGTTAATATTTGTCATTTCCAAAATATGATATATAGAGAGAGGATATTGGAAATGGCAAGCATTTTGTCTGCTCCAGCACCTAAAATGTTAGAACTGCACCCCTGCACTCACCTTCATCGTAACTGTTTTCAGTTGCTTTTTATCACAACTTTACGCATACTGTCATCCCAGTTTAACAGTATTGTGATAACAAAGATCTTGCTATCATGTGCCAATTTTGCTGTGTTACCATAACAAACTCCCAAACAGACATCGGATCATTATAATATAGATACATACACTTGTACATTTTCACCCCCTCACTACTTAAAACATTTTCACACAGGAATACAATGCAGTGCCGGATCGACTATGTAGCAAAAGTAGCATATGCTACTGGCCCTGCATTTTCAAGGACCACATGCTAAATGCTTGCAAGCTATCAATTTCAATTCAGTGATTCTGCACTTCCTCTATAACTATAGTACTAGACTGCCCTCAACTTTCATGAACGACTGGGTGTTTAAGGTTAACAATTTCAGTCAGTTATCAGTTGTTATTTTAACACAGTAATTAATGGGAGTGTGGTATTTATTTGATGCATATACTATGCATAAATGTGAAGGTATTTGAAACTGAAGTCATAGCCACTGCACAAAAATCAAATGAAAAAATAATACTATTACTGAATTGTCAGACATATTTGTTGTATTATCTGGCTGTATAGCAAATGAAAAAATAATTACTTTATTATACGCACCACAATCACGGTCAGGTAGGTACTCCAGAAAGGAGTATTCATGACCGTCTGTGCATTGTTTCCTTCCTGGGGACTTTTTGTAAATTTTTGTTTTGTTAAACTCAGTTGTGTGTATGAATTAGTTTTGGTGCAAGAAAGAATAATTAAATTTCTCATGAATAATATCTTTCTCTAAATTACTCTTGAAGGAATACATATTTTCAGATGTGATAGTTGCTTTGCAGAACCTGTTCGACAGAATGGTCACTATGAAATCATGTTTTCTAACATTAATGTTGTTTTTTTTTATTAAATTTAGAACCCTTCTATAACATATGCTTAACCCAGCACTGATAAAATGGTTGAAGTCTTCCATTTTCTTTTTTAATTCCAGCTCTTTAAATTTGTTTTCGTGTTAAAATATCAGAGTTTGGTTAAATGGCTTCAGTATTTTCCTGCAATGAATTGAGAGAAACTTTTCATGTGGGGTAGTGGTGGGGAGGTCAATGGGTGAGGTTTGTCTTGGCCAGAGGGGACGGGGAGAAGCACCTCGAAGATTATTTCTTCAAGGAAATTTAATTAGAGTTTTACAAAAAAGAATTAAACAATTACTAAAATGTCTTCTGATGAAACCTGCTGAAATTTTGCATTCAAAACTGTCAACAAAAAAACACAGACAACTTTGAATTGAATATTGATGATTTTTACATTATCTTCTCACACTAAGTGGTGTAGAGTACTCCGGTGGGCACATGTCTAATGAGGTTTTTTTGTTGTTGCTTGTTTTCTGTTTGCATCAGCTGTTGATGTTTGAATCCTTTAGAGGGCAAGTTCTGAACAGTGTTGCCAATTTAGCTGAGGTTTTTTTTGTTGTTTTTTTTTAATTTAGTAGTCCAGTGTTGTCAATTTAGAAGTTTTTTTAAATTTTTTTTTTATTTTTAATTTGGTAGTCCAGAAGTTTAGAAGATGTTTTTTTTAATTTTTAATTTGGGAGTTCAGTGTTGCCAATATGGATGTTTTTGTTTTTTTAAAATTTTTTGGAATTTAGAAGCACTGTTTTTACAATTTAGAAGTTTTTTGTTTTTTTTATTTCTTTTTAATTTGGTAGTCCAGAGTTGCCAATTTGGATGTTTTTAAACATTTTTAGAATTTGGTAGTGCATCCGAAATTAAAAAAATTAAAAAAAAAATTTAAATTGGCAACACTGAATACCAAACTTTGTGACTGACAAGACATGGGGTTTCTGTCTTAAAAAAAAACAAGCTAAACAAAAACAATATACATATATTTATTCGGACTGTTGTCTTCATCTTCATTCATACCAGCCTTCTTCAGGTGGGTGACCTAAATGGGAGGAATTTGCAATGTTGGGATGAGGGGACCCCTTTGAAGAATCTCAATATTCTAAATCCCTCCCCAATTTACTACACTCACCTGAAGAAGGCTGTAGGGTATAATGGCCGAAACATTGTGTTCACAAGAAAAACAACCAAGATGAGGACAACAGTCCCGAAAAATCTATGTTTATTGATGATCCCTCATCCTAGAAATTCAGACACACAAACAAACAAACAAAAAAAACAAACACATAAACCACCAGAGAAGTACGACTGAAATGAAATTTATTAGATTGATGTAAGTTTCGAGCATTTTTTGTTGTTAAAATCTTTTATTCATATAAATTCATGGCATCATTATGCAGACATTAAATTATTTTCCCTGGCTTTTTATGACCTTAAGCTACCTTTCATGTAAATTGTGTATTCCATCATAAAAGAATGATTCTTCTTTTGATTTGATTAATTATTCAAGGATTTTTCAATATCTTAACTCTAAAATTCATGGGTTGCTTGACACTACTCCTAAACACAGTGGAATTCTTCTGTGATTAGAATTATAAAAAAATTGAACTCTTTTGTGAATAAAAAAAAATTACCTACATGTGCATAAGTATAAGAAGTCATTCCCTTGATTTGAGATTTGAATTTTTTGTATGAATTTAAGAGACTTTAAGAGTCTATGTCCGTATGAATGCATATATGCATGCATGTGAGTGTGTCTATATCCGTATGCATGCGTATGTGAGGATCTCTCTGTGTATGTAAAAAAGAGCCACACAATTCTTCTATTTTTACTTTCTCTCCAGGCAGTTGCACAAAAACTAATTTTCTCTTTTTTTTTTTCCTAAAAATGTTTAAACATAAAAATAATATTAAAAGGAATTAGTCAGCAACATCAGTACTGTCTTTCATCTCCTTTTTCTTCCCTTTTGACATTCTTTCATTGGCTTGTTTTCATGCATCAAAATAATCGGATACTCATAGATGATATGGTTGGTGATGATGATTGGGTTGATGAGACCATCTTTATGATGATAATGATTATCAGAATAACAGTGATAATAACAAAGATAATTAGAAAGCACTCAGAGAGCGCATACCTCCGCCAACCTCATTGTTACTAAAAACTGCATGAAAATACAAATAGTTACGATGCAGGGGTGGTAACTATAAAAAATTCTTTTTAATCAATTTATTTAAATTTAATCAATTCTTCCTTAGCCTTTCATTTCAATTGAAAAAAAATTCATTGAGAACTCTTGGAGATATTGTGTGGACATATAGCTAAGATGTAGGGGAGGTAACTGTAAAAGATTCCTGGATCCACCTCCAAATCTAATCACTTCTTCTGTTGTCCATTGCCCACACTTCCACAAAATGTCATAGAAATTCATTGAGAACTTTTGGAGATATTGTTCGGTGTGGACATATAGCTACAATGCAGGTGGGAAAAAATTCCTGGATCCACTCCAAACAGAAAGATGGACAGACATGAGTGTCTATATTTACAGAGGTAAATTACAGATTATGATGTCAGTTCTGGTAAGGATGAGGACCAGGGTGTGATAAAGTGATTTTGTGCCTCGTAAAGCAGAATTCTGACCAAATGTGCCTCCCAAATGCTTATGCTAAAATTTTGTTAATGGCACAATTTTTGCGCATTGTTTTTAACTGAAATTCGATCAACCAATAAAGAACTAAATGAGACTTTTTGCATTCAATGTTTATCTATCCATAAAAGATAGTTTAGATCTCCCATTCTTCATCCTTCATCAAGTTTGTTTTTATAAGTTTGTGTCCTCTCATTCAAAGACAACAACCTTTGATTTAGATCTCTGCACTCCCTTATCACTCATTGCTTTGATCATTTGTGCCTCCCTATGAGCGGGTATGACTCGTAGCAGCGTTACTGCATTACCATGCTCTTTCACACCTTGATGAGGACAATCTTTACAATCAGTGTGCTATGACAAGGATTATAATTCTTAAATGAAACTTATAGATTCCTTATGTCTATGGCCGCATTTTCAGTAGCAAGTAGGTTTTACAGGGTAGAGTTGCTAGCTCCATATCCAAGATGAACTGCCTTACAGGGCTAAAGGGCTCCAACTGTACTGCTATTTATCCATAACTGGGGGGAGAAGTAGATTCATGCCTTTCCCAAGGGTGTTAGAGCAAAGTAAACGTAAGCAGTTTTGGCTGAAACTCGAACTTGGTTTGCCTATTTCCTTTTCTGTGTCAGTTACCACTACACCAGCATTTGATTAAAAGACAAAAATTGTGTTTGATTTTTTTCACCTGTTCTCTGCCATGGATGAGATAATTCATCTTAGCAAGTCGTCACTCCGGTGCCACAGACAAGATAACTCGTCTTACAATAGTGTGTTATTCAGTCCAGTGCCAGTGATGAGATAATTCGTCTTACGATAATGTTTTATTCTTTCACAAGATGGCTGCATCTTTTTGTGCAAACAAAGGAAATTTGCATATTTACTTAGGTGATATGACAACATGTGAATGAAGACTTTCTATTTTCATCAATTTTTAGAAGAAAAACCCAGCACAGGAGTTAAAACTTTACAAGTATGTACAAACAGGCTCAGATCCAGAGGGGAGACCCAGGGGATCAGCACCCCACTCCCTCCTCCAAAGCCCAATTAACATTTTTTAAAATAAATATCTAGTTAAAGACATTTTATAAATAACAAAACCCAAGTTATCATTAACCTTAAAAACAAA
>VCCN01001050.1:2565066-2578094 GCA_006491835.1 Architeuthis dux | reverse complement strand
TTGCTAGTATGTTCTTTTAAGCTTATGTGATGATGTAAAGTAAAGCAAATGCAAATTTAATGCTGGCAATAAAAAGAAAAAGTAAAAATACAGATGTTAAATATAATAAGATGCAAAGCATCAAAAATATTCTGTGACTTGTTTCCAGAAGTTATTCAGAAGATGTCCTGGCAAACCACCAGTCTCGGCATTGGAAAGAGGTTTGGATGGAGTCCAATCGCAGATCTGATTGCTGGACAAGAGAAAATTTTCTCAGGATTTGTCTCAGTTTGCTGGACAGGGACAAGCAGAATTCTTTTATGAAGTAGAGAGGCCAGGCAGCTGACAAAGATAAGAGAATGTTTGGATCTATGATGCCAATTCCTCACCCCTCCAACCACCTGTCCAATATTTTAAAACTTTTTGTTTTTATTAAAACTTTTTGTTTTTATTAGAGAACATAAAAACATATTCAAGCAAATGCATAACAGGGAGAGATCTGTGTAAAAATGACAAAATTTGTATTTGCAGGAAACAGGTCATGGAGTGAAGCTTCTGAAATTAGGAGAGGGTTTTATGTTTTTCCTTTGATGATTAGGGCCGCCTCTAAGTTCCTGGTGCACAGAGCAGGCTGAAATTCAGTGACCTTTAAAGTATAGTACATATTATCTTATTTATTTATTTTTGTTTTACAGTGACAAAAATAAATATATAGGAATAAAAGGTTTATTACAGTAATGATAGGGAATATCCATGAGTTTTGCTCCTATGATATTATTTTACAGAAGAAAGTCAGGACATTGAAAATGTACATCAGAAGGCATACACCAATACAAAATGCAGAATTATATTCATGAAAATGTTAATTTAAAAATTTGATGTTTTTTTAAAAAATTTTGAAGTTTTAAAATTTTAATATTTCATAACATTTAGAACACTGAAATCGAAAATATTTTTCATTTTCATAGGTTAAGGAAGTATTTAATTTTTTTCTTCTACTTGTACTTGTGGTGTCATGGGGCGGTAGAGATGGTAGACATGTTATTCTGTCCGTCCATTATTCTCCTCTATTTTACTTAAGTCTTTTAAAATTTTTTATTATAATCCCCTTATGGCTTGCTAGGCCCGAAGAAACTTCACCAGAGCCCCGTTAACCACACATTCTCTACTCTGTTGATTGCCAGCCTCTCGGGATGCTGGATGAGGAGTTGGACTTTCCTGATTTTAAATTCAGAGTTCTCCATCTACTAGATTGGTTGCCAACCAAGGCTAACAAGCCCAATCTGCCTTGTTATTTGCTCATAGCAGGGGGAGGGGGGGAGAGAGATTGATTCATGCCTTTTTCAAGGACATTATTGCAAAGTAAACACAAACTGTTTCAGCCAGCTAACAGTTAGGCCACCCACACCTTCTATCTATTTAGTATTCAATATTCTAAATAAAAAAAACAACTTATATTTAATTTTGATGCAAAAGCAATGAGTAAAAAATCTAAGTTGTGCTTCAGCTTAAGGAGTTTTGGGATGGCTAAGTAGATAAGGGGATGGAAAATGGACCAGGAGAGCCAAGTTCAAACACTGGCCGAGACAGTTTGTGTTTACTTTGCACTAATGCCCTTGTGAAAGGCATGAATCAACCCCCCCTAGCTATGAGTAAATAGCAAGGCAGATTGGGCTTATCAGCCAGTCTAGGAGATGGACAACTTTGAATTTAAAACCAGGAAAGTCCAACCCCTCGTCCAGCATCCTGAGAGGTTGGCAACAGACAGAGTAGGAAACATGTTCCCAAAAGATATATGGTTAATGGGGCTATGGGTAAAATAGTGCAGGGTGAAGTGAGTGACATCACTTCAGGTACTTGTCATCTCTAAGTCTATTTCACATATCACAAATGGGCTGAGTAAGTAGTAATGTGATATGTGGAGCTCAAGCAGGGACAATTGAAGCCATAGCCAATGTAAGGGCACTAGTTACCCTTCTTTATGCTTCAGCTTTCAATGATATCGACTGCCAATGAACAAGAAAAGAAATGTCCAAACTAAATAAATTCTTTCTTTCTTTAAAAGTGATTAAGATAAGTTAATAGGCTGGCTCCATTGATTGACCCTTGCTGCCGGCTAATTTTGTCACATCACCCCCTCGCAAAAGTTAATCGAGGTGGCTTCCTAAAATGACCTGATGGAGGGACCTATTCCTGCATTTGCCAATCGACTCTGAACAGTAATTAGAAACCGTCAACCAAAACTGTCAACATAGGTTTTTTTCAGTTTTTAAGCTGGATATGTATGTATCACATGTATATGCAGCGCCGGTGGAGCTAGAGGGCTGAAAATTTAAACTTTTACTCCTTATTATGTCTATAAAACAAATTTTTTTTCTTTGTGTCATGCTTGTTTTTTTTGAAAATTCAGACTTATCCATTGATCACCCCTTTTTCCAAATTTTAATTGAACACCCCCAACATGGCATGCTGCCAAAAGGCATTAGTCATGTGACGGTTTCTATTGAGTGACCAACCAGTTAAGGTTATGTCTTGGACTGATTCCTACTCCTGGCTAAATTGAAATGTTTCCATTGTACCACAGTTTGGAAGTACATGGAGAAAATTGTTTCTTGGTGTCACTTACGACAAGGGAATGACAATGGATCTCAAAGTTCATTTCTTATAATAACTTGTCTGCTGACATTTTATTTATATATCAAAATTGACACCATTTCTGATGACCTATAATTGAAACACCTGATGTAAAATTATAAAACTAGTTATAAATACATGTGTATCTATCTATCTATTCAGATTTATCTATCTCAGTCTGTTCAGATCTATCTATATCTATCTCAGTCTGTTTATATCTATCTATCTATCTCAGTCTGTTCATATCTATCTATCTATCTATCTATCTATCTATCTATCTCAGTTTGTTCATATCTATCTATATCTATCTCAGTCTGTCCATATCTATCTATCTATATCTATATCTATGACCAGTGTATTGATGTTGAATATAATTTATCCAACAATATTCAGAAGACTTTGTTGTGTACAAATGATAATTCTTAGTTTATTTTGCGCTTGAAAAATAAACACTCAGCTTTCAAGACATATCATCCTAATCTCTATTATTTAAAACACTTAATATCCACTTAATTTAATTATTAATCACTAAATCCGCCCACAACCAGACATAGACTAGATATAACAGACAATCTCCATCACTTTTTCTGAAGTAGCCAGCATGATCTGTCGAAACATCAAAATAAACTAAGAAATTTCATTTGTACACAACAAGGTCTTCTGAATTGTCATTTCAATCTAATATCTATCTATGTAAACTACATTTTTTTTCTGGTTGCAAATTTTATCCATCAAGCTTTTAGATTTAAAGTTTTGATTGTATCACATATTTCTTTTTAAAAATAACCCAATAACACAATGTGTATCCATACATATATATATATTCATGAGCATGCAGATATTTCACTCTGATCCTAGGCAGAAATGCTGGGAAGCAACGCTTTGATCCTAGGCAGAGTACACAGATACTACACTCTGATCCTTGGCAGAAATGCTGATCCATACATTTTTTATAGGTACTATGCTAGAAAATAAATAATCTCTAGAATTTGTGGAAAATCGGTTTTGGTATTTCTCGGGAAAAAATGAAAAACTTTTGTGCAAATGTTTCAAAAATTTGTATTGATCGGATGTGGCTGGCAGAATTCCCAATTTTGAACACATTTACAAGTGAACTGGGTGATGTTGGCGCCTTTGAGATATCTCGTTTTATTCACCAGTTTTTATCGCTGCTCTATATGATTCTGTTGAAGTTTTTCCTGAGAAAGTTGGGACTAAATACGGCTCTGCACTGTGAAGTGTACTCAGCATCTCAACTTTCACCTCTTCCCGGCTCATTACTTAATTTCTGTCCACTCTACCAGAGGGAGCTTGAAGAGAACAAAGATGTGAGAAGGGGCCAAGATGAATTGCATTGTCTGTCAGCTTACAGTTGTGGGAAGAAATCTCTCCTTCAATGAGATAGATGAACCTATCAGAATCTTTTGACTTTGTTTAGAGCCTGTACTTAAACTGGAGAAACATGGCTGGGAAATACAAGCCAGGGTTGAAGCTATTATCATGGGTGTCTGCCGGGTGGAGGGTTGGTGCAAAAGGATAGATTCCAGGTGTGTGTGGGGGGGGGAGCAAAAAGATATATCTGGATGTTGGTTGTCATGTAAGGGACTAGGGAGTGCTTAAGCTATGACTCGTCCTAAGCTGTCATTCTTCATAGTGACCCTTTTATCCCCGGCCTTCATGAGCGTCCAACTTACAAACCCTGTTTGTCTTCCCAAGCAGATGCCCATGGCTACTATCATGAGTTGGCTTTAATGGGAATTGTTTGAAAAGGGTGGGGCACAAGGGCATGGACTTCATGTGCATACTGCTTTATCCTTTACCCACAAGTCTGTTAGACTAATCCCTAAAATCTTTGATTGTTTTTGTCTCCTCTGATCACAGAGGGTTCTTTCTTTAATCCCAAGGTCTCTTGTCAGCATTACTTTGAGGTGATTCTCTGTATGCCATGGCTGGATTCAAAATGTCACTCCCTAACAATAATATTTCTCTACCATATATTGATGGAGAGAAGAGTTTGAGAACTTTGGGCAAGCATCATGTTTCTTTGCCTTGGTGATAACATATTTTGTGATAAATTTCAATACCATCACACCTGGTGAGGCTCAGTTCAATCGAGTGTATCAGTTGGCACTTAGTGGGTTTTCTGACCTGCCTCATCTTCCTCTGATGAAAAGCATTCTATCAGAGAATAAGGATGGGGGATTCCACATGAACAATAGTTTGGCTTGGCTTGGCTTGAGGCAGTCTGTTGATATAAACATCATCTATTCCTCTACTTGATATCAATTTTTGGTTTTGAGATTGATTTATCTTTTGGTTTTCATCATTGGTTAGGGTTTTGTCTTTGGCATCCATGACTCTCGTTGGTGGCTTCTTAGGCCGAAGTTGGATGCACACAGCTTGCTGCAGGTCAGGCAGGCGGCACCATCTGGCTTTGAGCCATCCTCTCATGTCTGCGGGCACAGTGTTGGTTCCTGGCTGCTGTTACACAAAACCTTTTCTGTTCATTGGTGATGGATGCAATGAATGAGAATTCTTACAAAACCTGATATTTCATTAACATGGCAAGTGATGTGGACACCTTTTAGACTAATGATAACCTGTCTATATTCTGAGTTTGAAGAGAAGACAGCAGCTCACTACTTTTATTCTAACTCTGGGGGTTTATTTAAAATCTAACAGTCCAAATTGTTGATGACGCATACTTTCTAGTGAAGTTTACTCATATATGTGACTGGAGGTGGCCTTTCCATGGTTCAAAACAATAATAGTATCTCAGTAGCTCTTGAGTTTCATTTGATGAGATCATTATTTTTCTCTTTTTCTTTCCAAGAAAGAATAATTTCAGATTTGTTCCTCGATTATCTGTTGCACAAATAATAAAACTAAAAATAATAGAACCTTTATTAATAACATTATCTGAAATCTGACCTTTTGATAAACCAAAAAGTTGGTGTCATCCAATCTCCCTCAAAATGTTTCTTAACTAAATTCCCTTTATGTGCATTAATCATGCGAGGGTTGCATAGCGCAATCAAATCGCTTACCAGTGGAAATGATCTGCTAACGTGATTAAATATGAACCTATCAACCAAATCGCTTAACACAGTGATGGAAATGGGTTTTAGGTATACAGTAATGTCTCCATTAGTAGACATTGAACATAAAATAAAAAACTGGAAATTGAGAAGTAGGTATACGCTGTATCCCCACGAACCCCCTCATTTCCACCACTGGCTTAACAGTGGAAATTAATCTGCTAACGTGATCAAAAAAGAAGCCATCAAACAATTCGCTCACCAGTGGAGATTAATCTGTTAACGTGATCAAATATGAACCTATCCTAACTAGAAACGCAAGAGACTCATTTACTATAATGAATTAGATTCTTTTTCTGAGAAAGCTATCAGAAAAATATCTAAGTGCATACTATTTCAGTTTTGTTAAAAGCGATAGGCAACAATCTTTTTCTTTGATCTCCATCTCCCTTGCAATGTCTGGGGACCTCACACTGGCAGGTGTGGATTATTATATTACCTGATTACAGGTATGCCAGAATCTCAGTGTATAATATTGCCAGTCCTTCCAGTAAAGGATGCACTCAGAATTCTCTCTTATCATTTTTGGCAGAAGAATACAAAAAGATTTTATCTCCTTTCATAGATGTTTATTTTTGCTTTCTGATAAGTTTTAAATATTAAAGCCGCCCAAGGTTGCCAGATTGGACTCCAAGAGGAGATAATCCAAGCTTTATCTCCAAGACTTACCCAACACAGGCATTGGAGTAGCGTCGGATTTTGAAATTGAGCCAGTCTGGAGGCAGAGGTTTAATACCAGCCTCTTAAGGTGGGCCCGTCTCAAGAGAGTGGTATTGAAGGCCTTATCTAGTATTCCATTTTTTTGTTTGTGTTCTTTTTTACCCTTTTAATTTTGTATTTATCATTCTGTTTTTTCTTCATAATTTTTAACCGTTATAATTTCTTTTTAGGATTCCATTTTTTCCTTGTTGTATTTAAATTTCTTTCAACATTTCTGTTACATTTTAAAATTTTCTTCATCTTTGCATTTCTTCCTTTTCTTCTTTCTCCTTTACAGTTGTCTGCTGCTTTTGACAATTTTTTAAAAAACTGTTTTTTATATTAATCAATCTTTATTATTATTCGATGAAGCATTGTAACATACCACTTTTTATTAAATTTGACTAGTTTTTACTTTCATCCTCATTTTTAGTTGTTTTTATACAACTTATTAATTTGGGCCACTGTTTCTATGGCAACGAATAACAGCGTAATTGAAAATAAAGAGTAAGCCTTCGGTGAGAATCAAACTCACACTGTCATTGCCAGAGGGAGAAGTCTTTGTGGCTGATTGGTAAAAGCTGCTAGGCGTAAACTAGTCTCCCTCTGGCAATGAGGGTGTGAGTTTGATTCTTACTTATGGCTTACTCTTTATTTCCAATTGCGCTGTTATTCATTGTCATAGAAACAGTGGCCGAATGAATAAGTTGTATAAAAACAACTAAAAATTGGGATGAAGGTAAAACTAATCAAATTTAATAAAAAGTGGTGTGTTTTTATATTCTTTTTCACTTTTGCATTTTTCTCTCTCTGTGGATTAATTTTTTCTGTCTTTCTGTAACCTTTTTGTTTTTATTTCAAAGCTTCCAGTTTAGAAGATTTATCATTGCTTCTTTCCTTCTTTTGCCTCATTCGTTTTTCACTTTTTCATTCCTTTAATCATTTTAATCTTTCAATTCTTAATCTTTCCTTCTTTTTTGATCATTTATTTGTCACCTCTTTTGTCTTTTCCCATGGGTATCAGCTTGCAGGGGAAAGTGGCAAACAGGGCATTTGCCCCCCTTGTGGTATCAAGGCGAGTGGGGTTTGAAAGTTGGAACCTTTATAGTCAATAAAGGATAATGGTGCAGGACAATTGTTTTATGTAACCCCAACTTAATGTTCCCATATAAAAAGACTATTATTATTTGCTGGTGCTCACTCAATCGTGTTGCCCTGGGGTCAAGGTCATACATCTCCGTCAACAGTCAAGTGCACCATCTCACATCTGTATAATACAGTGGGTCATACTTTCTTACACTACAAATGGTGGTGAGTGCAGCACCTTCTCCACAGGTAGAATGTCTATCTTATCCAAGCTTTATCTTATTGCTTTATTTACATGGTTTTGCCTGTAACAGAGTTGCCACTAAGATATTTTCTGAAGATATGCTTTTGTCACCCCCTACCAGAAATATATACTTTTGCCCCCTGCCTAGAAAAGTGGCAGCTGACGCCCATGTCTTTTTACCCTTTTTTCCTTCCTTTTGCCTGTATTTCAATGTTCCTCTCTTTTCTTATACAGTTTCTGCTGGCATCATTTACTTATATATTTGACAGTAATATAACAAATCAAATATTGTCTCTTGACAGTCAGATCCTTTGAGAATATAGAATCCTTATGTAAAAAGAGAAAGTTAACCAGCCAGAACTCACCCAGGTGTCAATATGGCTGCCAATAATTGTGAACCAATGTGAGCAAGCAAAATCATTTGCAAAACATTTCCCTGTCCAGTTTTTTCCATCATCCATTTTCCTTTGTCATTAACTGCAAAGAATGATTGCTTATTGTACAGAACCTTTTACTGCAAAACACAGCAGGGTAAAAAAACAAAGGTATAAACACGTTAGAAGACAAAATATAATCACGTTTACATTAAAAGGAAACATTTGACAGTAAGTGAGACTAGAACTCTAAACCTAGTAGCTTCAGGTCGGAACATGTCCTGATTCCAACATCATTGTTGTTAATAGAACCTGACAATTTTGGCACCTCTGGACAGAGAGCACTGATTCAGAGTTGGGGGTGGTGGTGATGAATGAGCAACACATCACCCCACCTTCCTCTAATTCTCCTTCGCAACTGTTAACTTCCCATCACAAAAAATAAAAGAGATGTAAATATTCTCAGTAGGTGATTATTGTTACAGGAAGAGAAAGTTGGTGATAAGAAAAAAAAGAAACAGGAAATGTTTTTTTTTATTATTATTTTTCTGAGTCTATTTATAAATGGACTCAGTATGGGAGAAAACCTTTATCCTGAATGTTTTTCATTTTACTTTTTTTGCTTTGGTTTTTCTCATTCTTTCTGCTTTTTTTTGAGGCAGGATTTGTTCTGTATTCTGTATTGTTTTTTTTTAGGTGGGGGCATTTTTGTGTATATTTCAGATATAGTTCTCTCTCTCTCTCTCTCTCTCTCTCTCTCTCTCTCTCTCAAAGATAAAACATTTTCTCAGTACCTACAATTTGTAGCAAATGTCTGTATCAATCTCCCAAAATCTCTGAGATGCATTTGGTTTTTGCCATATTCTCATCATAAACAACAGAATTAACTTCGACACAAGATGATTTCTTAACAGCTGCATCATTTTGTCTGCCAATAAAATAGCTTTTTGGATTATCAGGAGGAATTTTTTTCTTTCACCAGATTTTCCTTAAATATACCCCATCAAAATGGAACAGAAGATCGGAGAGGAATTCTGCTATATTTAAATTGACCCTAGGATAGTGATGGAAAGAGTTTTAGGAACAAGGTATATGGCAGGCATGAGCATATGGGAACTCTTTGGTTAAGGGAGGCAAAAGTGTTTGATTGCCTGAATATGTACATGGTTTTGGACAAATTACACTGATTTTTGCCCCTGCCCTCTGCTCTTCTGGCTTGTATGCCTATGATGGCTGGGGTTCCCAACCTAGGGGTCTGCTGGCCCTGGGGATTCATGTTTCCCCAACATGGGGTCAGTGGGCCCCTGGGGATACATACTGTCTCAGACACATGACAGGTGCCCCTTAGAACTTAACACCTGATGACTGCCCATGTTGCCGTTACCTTGTGAGGATAGCTAATACTAAATGTCTCCATTAAAAAAAAAGGACATTGAAAAGTAGGTATACGCTGGAAATTGAGAAGTAGGTGTATGCTGTACCCCCATGTACCCCACCCCCATTTCCATCCCTGGATACAAGTTGTCGCAAAAATAAAAAGAGAGAAAATAGGGATAGGTTTAGGCTCATTAGAAGTAATGTAGGTCAAAAGAGTTGTTTGGTGAAAATTATATACAGTGAGTGCAAAAAGTATTCAATACTTTTCAAAAAGTTAACTTTAACATACTCATACTCCTACAAAATTGACAAAGTTAAAAAAAAAGAAAAATGGAATTCATAACGTAAAAACTGACAGTGTTATGGGGCAAGTTGAACTGCGACCCCCTTTAAAGTATAGTATTATCTTATTTATTTACTTGTGACCAAGCTTCACTCCACTTACCTTCCCTCACAGGCCCCATCTATTGTGAGCACTCTATCTCAACAAACTAGCTAAGCCTGATTGAGCTTGTCATCGATCATGAGAATTTCCCTTGCCAATTGTTTCTTTTTGTTTCACCACAAGAGAAAGTATTAAACTGTTAGATATTCCTGGAAAATTGGCTTCACATCAGGGAATTTTCTTATTTTCACTGTTTTTATTCTGTTTAATTTATTCATTTTGCCATTTGTATTTGGAAAGTCCTACTGTCTCAGGCACATGACAGGCACTCCCTAGCACTTGCCGCCTGGGGCGACTGCCCATGTTGCCAGTACCTAGGGCCGGCCCTGCAGGCAGGCCTACCTCCTCAATCTTCCTACCCCCATTTCCCTAACCATAACCTTCCTACCCTCATTTCTCCACTCCCATCTGGCCTTTTGCCATACTGATCTATCCTTAGTAAATATTGATATTTCCAGAGATGTTGACTTCCAGACATATTTGTATAAAAGAATTCATACTGATTACACTGGTCAACAAAATTGAACATTTTTTTCTCATCATTTTCAGACCAATTTTCAGTGCAGATTATGAATTATGAGTTTCACTCTAGCACGTCTCATTTTTTGGCTACAGACACATGCTGTTTTCAATTCTACTGTATATGAGGCAATATAGGCAAAGGTTAAATGAAAACAAGATTTGTATCAGTCAGAATTTTTCAATGCAGAAAATCAAAATTACTATGTATAAGATATACAAAGAAGATACTATGCAGAAGGACAAGCTAAAAATGTTGAGCTTTAGACCCTCTATGGTGCTCTATAGGGGTTATATACTAAAATATAGTGTTCATCCAATCATGAAAACTAGACACGATACAACAGAACGGAATACATTTTTGGAATCAGCATCCCAAACTACATTAAGTACGCCACAACATATGCCTGATGAAAATTTGTTGCTGACCACTGTTATTTATACTAGAGATATTCCTTGAGCTACACAAGAGTCTTTTCAATAATAAATTATACAGTATTTTAATCTTTGTATTCTATAAGACATTAAATAACACATATGTAGGAATTAATAAAGATCATAAGCGGAGCTGAGATTTTACAAAATGTAATTTCTTTTCATCGTTGCATTCTCTAATGAGATATTAAATCTGCCATGTGTAAGCAGATTTCTAATACTCGATTGTATGTTTTTGTATTGATCATGATTATATCATAATGAATTATGCATACATCTCTGACATTTCAGTCTGGTTCTCCTTTCCTTTTCTGTCTCCCTTTGCCTTCAAGTTAACAGCTCTTTTCTCTCTCTCTCTCTCTCTCTCTCTCTCTCTCTCTCTCTCTCTCTCATCCCTTTTCCTTGCAAGCCGGTCTTATCATGACAATGCTGTTACTGATTTGGCCATGAAGGCTTTCACCAGCAGCTCAAGCATGGCATACGACTATCATCATCATCAGCCGTCACAAGTCCACTGCTGGACGAAGGCCTTTCCCATCTCCTTCCATGACAACCTATCTTGTGCTAATCTCTGCCAAGTCTTACCGGCAAACCTTTCTATTTCGTCCCTCCATCTTGTGTCTGGCCGTTTCCTACTTCTTTTACTATCCCATGGGCACCAATCTGTTAATCTTTTCCCCCATCTATTGTCTTCTCTTCTCGCTAGGTGGCCGGCCCATCTCCACTTTTGTTGTTTAATTAGTTGTATAATATCCTTTACTCTAGTCTTTTCTCTGATCCATGTTGATCTTTTTCTATCTCTTAGCGTTACCCCTAGCATTGCTCTTTCCATGGCTCTCTGTGCTATTCTAAGTTTGTTTTCTGCTCGTTTGGTTTCTACTATAATTCACCAAATGTCCATCTGTATATGATAGTGTAATTCAGGAACCCTGCAACATATCCCCGAGGCCAGTTAGTTTTTGAAAATTACTCCAAATATTATTGTGTGGGTTCTGTATTCGCACTCAGCACAATAATAAGAATATAATTTCTATCTAACTATCTAATACTAAAAGTCTGATTATGTTTATCTATTTGTGACCTCTAAATAGCTGAACTGGTGCATTTTTCAAGCCCGGGTGATTGGCAATTGAATAATAATAGTAGTGTTAGGTCTGCGTTTACGCTCACCACGATAATAAGAATCTGATTTCCATCTATCAATCTATCTATCTATATAATAAGTCTCATTCTGTTTATCTGTGTGTGACCTCTAAGCAGCAGAAACTAGCATTGTAGCCAGAGGTATTGAATTAAGGTACCCTACAAAAAAAACAACAGTTTTGATCTCTTATGTATTCCGCAGGAACTAGCTGAAAACCCTGCCAAATAGGATGGGTTTTCAACTAGTTCTAAGAAGTTTGAAGACTATTACTAAAGACCTGAGTTGCTTAATTTAAATGACACAAGAGAATTTGTGCTATCGAGAACATCGCTTTTATGGCAGAGGAAAATGTTTGTAAAGGCAGCAAAGTTTGAATGCAGAAAGAAAGACATTTGAGAAAAAATTGGTGGCTTTTATTAGTAATAATGATGTTGGAGAATATTGAAGAAGATTGTTTTTATTTTTCCCTAAATTCTTCAAAGAATTCCAAGTGCAAGGATTGATTTTATGCCAAAAGAGAAGTTATGAATTTTAAAATAAGCAGGTGCATGGTTTTTTAAATTCAAAAACTATTTTTCCGAGCACCATGCCAATTAAGATCAACAGTGGAATTAATTAGGTAAAATGGAGCCAAATTTTTTTCTTTGCAAAATGCATGATGAATATTAACATAGAGTAAAAAGTGCTTAGACATTTTTCAAATTCAATGCCTCCCTTTGCGATAGAATTCACTAAAAGGCATTATTTGAAAAGAGAAGTTTTCAATTTTGAATTGACACAAGATTGAGGTAATTGTTTTTTTGTTGCTATTTATTTTTTGTTTTATTTATTTTTGTTGGGGGGCATTTGCAAGCAGCATGCAGATATTTCTTGTCATGGAAATTAATGATGATTTTGTTTTTTTTGTTTTTTATGGAGAACTCCAGGAAATTACAAGCTGGTTTTTACCTGACCAGATCTCCAGCTCTCATGAAGGCAATTTGACAAAAAGATG
>VCCN01001050.1:2493912-2511872 GCA_006491835.1 Architeuthis dux | reverse complement strand
TTATGCCTGATAACCACATGCTTCCTTGATTAGGCAATGTGGCTTGACAAATAAGGTCAGCTCACAATAACAAATATGGTGTCAAGCGATCAAGGAAAAATGAAAGGGTAGGTTTAAGAGTTAGATCTTCTGCCAGCCATAAAAATTCTTGTTGCTCAAGCGGCAAAGTAACTGGTACGGATAACCAGGCTTCCCGAGGCAAAAGGACTGTGAGTTCGAGCCTCACCAAGAGCTAATCCTTTATTTTCGATCCATGCTGTTTACTCAATGCTGTAGATTGACAGCCTGCATTGTTGTGATGAAAAGCAACTAAAATTAAGATGAAAGAAAATACAAGTCAAAAATTAATAATAGTTTACAATGCTTCAACTAATAAAAATAAAAATAATATCTAACATTCCAAGGGAAATTATGAATCACTTCCACCCATATATGCTGTGTTGGGGGTGATCAATTAAAAAGTTGGAAAAAAGAGTGATCAATGAATAAGTTACTTCTCTCGCCTTTTGTTGGGCTGTGATCACTAAAAAAAGGTCTGAATTTTCAAAAAAAAAGCGGGCACAAACTAATGACCATAGATAGATACATAGATACATATAAATGTTAAAACAGAATAACCTAAACGCAGCAATAAACCAGTGTTGTAGGTAGCTGTGATTAATAAGCTCACTCCATGTTGTACTCATCAGATGAAACAGGCAAAACATCCTGGCTCTGTCAGACATTTATCAAGAATTAAAGGACCTAAGTAAAGACTGGAAGACACTTGAGGTCAGTCGAGGGAGTAGATCAAAACAATTTTTGTAAATCTGCGTGACAGAAGTCAATTATTTCAACTAGAACAGTGCCCGTTCAAAAGACGCATGTTTGGAATGGACCAGACTTCATGATGTGTGAAGAAACCTGCCATTATTGTTATGTAAAATAATTTTCTGTCGGTCATACAAAACTACGACTTTGAAGTATTTTGATTACTTCTCTTCAGTGTGACCAATTTAGATATTTTATATATAAATTTAGATAATTCTAAAGAGTGGAAGTCAAACGAGATCTATTAATCTTTCATTTTTAATTAATGTTTATTAGATTTCTCGAGAATCCAAAACAACTTCAAACTCGACACCACACTGCTGTGTGTGCTGATTAATGTATCTGGTGAATGTCAACTTTGTACAATGGAGTAATCACAGTGCATACACATAGAGAAACACACAGATTTCTTCAATTGTAGTTAGATCTACAACTGCAATTCAGTTAGGAGATTCATATTTCCGATTGTAGTGGTGCTTGTGTCCTCATCCGTTGTGCCCTCCGGCCTTTTTCAGGTGTCTGTCATAGTTGCTAACCTTTATTCAATACCAAACCCTTTATTCAATCGACGAGAGTAGATTGTTCTCATTCTGCTGTCCATGCCAGAGGATGCCTCTGTTGCTTGTCTGCCTTCTACTCTGAATCAGAATATATGGCTTTTTTGCACTACCCAACCTGGGGATTGAACTCTCGACCGCCAGGCAGGTTACTAGATATGCTTAAGCAATGCTTTTATCCATTAGGCCATGTGTTTAATTGGACAATCCGGTGATGGAAACTTAACTTGGAGCCTTGAACCTAATGTTGGTATTCTGCTTCTTCCACTGAACCGGAGTATATGATTTTTTTACGTTACTCGTAGTGTAATCAGGAAGTGGAATTTTGTCAAACTCTAATCCAAGTTGGAGTTCGTTTATTCCCCGTAAGAAGAACAACAAGAGCAGGAACAATTCTCAACAAATTTAGGGGAGTAAACTCTTCACTGTTTGACTATCACATTTCTCTACTGTGAGTTGAAATTACGACCTAGGTGATTCACTTTCCAACTCAGCCAAACTGACAAGTCTTATATACCTATGAATTTATTTATTATATATACAATACAAAATTTGCAGTAATCATCTTCAGTTGAAATAGAAATAGGAGTGGAGTTTGACCCTGCATCAGCCAGGCTTGTTAGAATCTTAAACTCAGTCCTTTCTTTCTTAATGGGGGTTCATGACTTTCAGTATCAATGCAGAAATCATTACTTTTTACCTATTTGCATTCCATTTAAAAATAAATATTCAATTTGCACATTGATCAGAATCATCGAGCACAAACTGATTTGATTGTCACAGACAAGATTTATTTTAACTAACAAGACAGGTAGAAATACTCTGATGCATCTTTGCAATTTAGGAATAAAACACAAAGTTGTTCATGTATTTTAATAATTCTGAATCTTATTATTTGCACTTTTGACTAATGGTTTATCCATTACAAGAAGGACTTGTGGAAATTCTACAATACATCTTCTCAATTTAAAAGGAGACAAAGTAGTTTTAAAAAAGAAATCTTTATGACTACTTTTTACCTTCATCTTAATTTATTAGCTGCTTTTTATTGCAACTTTTACTTAGGTCAATTACTCTTCAGCAGTGAGCAAACAGCGTCAATCGGAAATAGAGAGTAATTCCTAAATGAAGGTAAAAAGAAGTCATAAAGATAATGATTTATAATACTTCATCTAATAAAAATAAATAAAAATGTATTAAAAAAGGGAGACAAAATAGTTTGTATATTTAAATAATGCAAAAATCATATTCTACAGGTTTAAATGTTGGTTTTCCATTTACAAATTTACATGTTGACAAAAAATGCATTATTTATTTTCCACAACTTGCAAAAGGCAAGATTCTTGTGGAAAATATTCATCTTCTTCTGCCTTGTAAGTTTTCTTTACTCAACTCTTATACTTTAACTCAGGGTTAATAAATAGCAGGGCAGACCGGGATCTCTAGCCATGGTTGGCAACCAGTCTAGGAGGCAGACAACTCTCATTCCAAAATCAATGTGTTGTGGAGTGCACAGAGCATGGCATAACACACAGGGCCCTAGTCATCCACTACATCCTAGTCTCCAGTCACATCATCATAAACTTTTGTCGCTGGACCTAGGCAGGCAGGCAGGGACGAGAGAGTGAGGCTGAGGATGTTTGCAACTCTCCCGAACTATAATCCAAGTCAAGCGCAAGTCATGACTTCAGACTCTGCAGTGCACCGCAGCTGCTGCATGACTCAGAACTGAAGCCATGGTCATCTTCAACTACGAAGGATGAACATGATGATGATACTTTAACTCACATATTTTGAAATGCCCTGGCTGCGTTAAGTGTCAGTAGCTAAATACTGGTTGTGACAGGTATATTTCAATCATGGGCATCCGATGGGGAGATCAAAAAGTGCATTTGCACCCCACCTCCCAAATCAGGCTTTCTCACCAAGGAGTTTGAAAGTTGGAACATTATAGAGGCTGGGGATCAAGGTGTTACTATGAACAGTGACAGCTTAGGAAGAGTCACAGCTTAAGCACTCTCTAGACCCTTATCTAAAAATGAGTGGTATTAGTGGCCACGCATGATAAGTTTCCAATGAACCATTTTTAAAAGTCGATACTTTTGTTATTTTTAGAGCTACAATGATCATTTTTTATTTATTTTGAAGCTTGAACACTCTGCATTATGATTTCTTGAGTGTTCAAGCTTCAAAATAAAATTTTAAAAACTGAGCATTGTAGTTCTAAAAATAACAAAAATATCAACTTTAAAAATGTTTTTTTGGGCACTTATCATGCGCGGCCACTCACCCCCTCCAACCATACTTTATCGAATGTTTAGCATTGGCTTTCATTTGCTAGCACTAAATGGCAAATATTCTGTTTTCCCACTCCAACAGAATTTGGCTTAAAAGGAAGTAGAAGAATTGAGTGTCATGATGAATATTTTCTGTGGAAAAGTTCCTCTTTTGAGAATGCTAAGCATATTACATCTGAAGATACACACTGTAGCTAAGTAGGTACATAAGAACTATTGATACATATGTTGGTAGTAATGTAATTTGTGAAACTAGTTGTAGCTTGAAGGAGTGTAGGAAGTATTGTAAACATTTTAGGTAGGTAGGGAGACATTAATATTATGTATGTAAATATATGATAAAATATAATAATATACATATATATATATATATGTGTGTGATAATCATAGTATATAGAGAGATATAGATATTTGTTATCATAAAATATATCTCTCATAGTTATAGCACTTTGATACTTTGTTTAATTTGTTATATTTCATTTCTGCTCAGAATTTAGACACTCCATTTGCATTCTGTTCTTTTAAAACTCCTTTTAATATAAATATTTATCTATACTTTGTATGTATTTTGCAATATTGAATTTTAAATGAATGGATTTCTATACTTCCCTAAGGCCAAATTGTGTTTGTAAATTGATGGAATTATTTACACAGCCATCAACAAACTATTGTTTCAAATCATTCTTAGAAATATATTATATCAATTTTATTTTATTTCCATTTTTCAAATAGAAGATCTCTAGTCTCAAGGGCTAATTTGGACATCTACATACATATACAAATAAGCATAAAAATAACATGAAGGTGACACAATGATTGATTTCCTCTGCCCTCACAAATAAATTCTATATACAGGGTGTCTGCCAAAAAACGCAACATTTAAAAAGAAATAACTCTTTAAAAGAAACTTTGGAGATGCCTCCCTTAAATTTACAGTCAGCTGATACACTTAGCTGTATTCTCAGCTAAGTGTATCAGACAATCAGCTGACTGTAACTTTAAGGGAGGCAACTCCAAAGTTTCTTTTAAAGAGTTATTTCCCATTTAAATGTTGCGTTTTCTTGCAGACATCCTGTATTGTCTATAACTTTGAGAAGAGTCATTAACATTCAAACTTTTGTTTGGACAATCAAATCTCTTCTTACCTTTTTTTTATGTTGTCAACATTTTTGGCTGATCTATTCTACAGTCCTCGTCAGGTGTATAATCCAAGGAAGGAGGCAAACTTTTCTTTTCCATGTGAAGAAATTGGGAAAACCTTTTTTTGGATTCGCTTGAGTGCTTGGTTGGCGGTATGATCATGTTGATATACCTAACACTGCCAAAAAATGGATTGTTCATAACTACAATTTTTTCCTTGCACAGGAGAAAAAGGTTTACCCAGTTTCTTCATGTGGAGAATTAAGGTTTGCCTCTTTTCTTGGATTATACCCTTGACAAGGGCTGAAGAATGGATCAACCAAAACGTTGTGTTGACAACATAAAAAAATAAGAAGAGATTCAATAGTCAAAAAAATTCATCTCTTGCAGTGACAACTTCATTGTTATATTTTTTGTTACATTTTACTGCAGATTGAAATCTGTATGAGAAAGATGAGATTTTTGTCTGATACTTTGAGAGGAGTTTATTATTCAGTAAATTCTGGGGCTCTCCTCATCTTCTTTTTTGTTTATTTCATGTTTTGGCTAGTTCATTCTCCAGCCTTCTTCAGGTGGAAATTTTGTCCAGTGTTGAGTTTGTTGTTGGCCTGCATTGCATCATGAGATGTTATAAATGGTCTGTAAAGTTTTTCTTGATTATCTCCCTTTGTTTTTTTCCCTGTGTGTATGTGTGTATGTGTGTATATTGAATTGAATATCAAGATAATTTTGTCAGATACCCAGGGTTGCCAGATGTCTTTTGCTGCACAAGACCAAATCTGTACGATCTTGGGACAAAATTAAGTTGCCTTAGTATCAAAATAATCAAATAACTAAAAATCTATCATCAGATTAATCTTGTATATTCATGTATATTTATGCTGTATCATATTATTCGTGTGTAAGGGATTGTTATCTTTTGTAAATTTTCCTTCAGTACCAAATCTTTATTTTTGGAACCAAATAGCTTTGTTCAGTACCAACTGCTCAGTTTTGGTCTTGAAAAATGCAGAGACCTCATGATGACAACAAATATGGTCAGCAAGCCATCAGTGAAGCTCTTTCCAGTCTTTTTAATTTAATCAATTTGAAGAGGTGCTGAAAGCAAAATCTTAGTAAAACAGATTTCCAGAAAATGAAGTCATGAAATTTTATTGAATCTTCTTTCAATCTTTTCCTTGAAGGTTATTTAAGAGTCTTTGATTACTGAAACCAGGTTGCCGCAGGAAACCAAATTCCTTTGATTTTTAATTAATATTTTGAATGCTCAAGTACAATTGGGGGCAAAAGTTCCTTGCTGCCCAGTACCATTCATTATAGTTTATTGCATTCAGATTGTCCAATTATGGGTTTTGTTTTAACATTGCTAGTTGAAAACTGATTTTCAGCTATTTCCTGTAAAAGGCCTAAATGGGGCCTATGGCCCCAATAGGAGATCATGGATTTTAACTATGCATTTATTGAATTATACCTTATTTGAAAATCATCACCATCATAAACTCTTGGATCACATTTAATTTAAATATCTCGGCAGGGTTTCACGAAAGATAGGAGAATTATTATCAGTGTGAGTGCAAATGTAGACCTCACAATATTATTTATCTTTGGAAGTTTCAAAAACTACTTGCTAAAAGTATGCCCGGGTGGAATCCCATTAGTACACACAGAAAATATTGTGGGGATATGTGGTGAGTTATGCTGTCACATACAGATGGACAGACATTTGGTGAATTATAGTAGGATTCCAGATTTTAAAAGTTTTAGTCTCAAGGATCTAATGCACCCTAGAATCCATCACAACTCTATCTCTAATTGTAATTGACAGTAGTCACGAGCATGTCACACAATATAGACTAGAAGAAGATGGTGTGCAGTGAAATACAGCTTTTCGAAAGTTCACTTTAAATCATTTTTTTGCTTTTACAAAAACAATAGATATGAACAGACTAACATAGATAAAAGGCTCTGTATTCAACCATAATGAACACGTATTTTCTATGCATTTGCAAAAAGATATATAAGGGAGACTACTCTATAATTTGCATTTAATAGTTATCTCCCTTGACAAATGATACAGACAAAAAATATAGACATACAAGGTGTATTATATAAGTAGATAAGCGGACAAGGAGAATACATTTGCTTGTTCTGAATATATTAGTAGACAACACACAATTGGCTCATGGGAAGAGAAAAAAGGCTATCACAAAGCATCTATCAATTTATCTGGCTGCCTTAGTCATGATACAATCTCCAAGTCTATCATTTGGCAAAAGAACCAATCTCTATATTAGAATATGGAGGAGCAGTGGTAATCTAAAATATCTATATGTTACTTTCTCCCTTCTCCTCTCCATGCAGGCACACCCACGCACAAAAGCATGAATGAATTTATCATGGCACACCCAAACAGGAAGCGCAACTTTAAACAATTATTGACAATGGGTCATTAAGTGTGTTTTATTCGCGCATGTTTTGTGATCAAAGGTGAATTTTATTTGAAATTCATTGCACATAGACTGGTATACTTAAACTTCATGAAACAGATGGTGTGTATCAAAGTTTATGCTGTTGTATCATTTTTACAATAAAGATTTTTTGATCCTGACTTTGTGCATCGGTCCTAGGAATAAAAGTTGTTGCTGTGTATCTTTGTAAAGACTACACTAAGCTGAGTAAATATGTGGATGCCTACCATAAAGTGGGTTAGTTTGAAAAGTCATTGCTAGTGAAGTTAATCCTCATTGGAGTCTTCATTCTTGTAGCCTTGTGACAGACTAGGCTTAGCTTATTAAATATCTATTTATATAATATGCCCTTCCCCCAAAACAAAGATCCAATGTGCTGGTATTATAGATGGGAAACTGAAGACCAAGGGCTCAAGCTGAACAATAAATGTATGATTAATTTTGTTTTTTCAACAACAAAAAAGAGAAAAAAGAGAAAATGCCCCTGTAAGACAAGAATGTCTCCTTCATGTACATGTGTCTTATAAGCAAGCAACTATAATTATTTGCTGAATGCTGTGGGCAATTTCCCATTTTATAATTCCAGATAAGAGTTTAAGACTTGGATTGTAAAATTTTGTCGGCTCTGCTATCCTCAGGTATTTCATATTCATCATGATTCCCGCAGACATTTCACCAGACTTGATAAGATCAGAAGTGAAAGAATTCCTTGCGGATACATTATTATTGTCTTCAGACACTTGATTCTCAAGTTGCCACAAATTGAATCTCAACCTTTGACCTCTCTTGCCACCTCAGGTATCTGCTTGTTGTGATGATAGACACATGCCTCCATATTGTTACTTCCAATAGCTTCTCCTTTGCTGATAGATGATTAATGTCTCCCTCATCCAATCTATCCACCAATTACCCACACCTTTCAACTCATTAGATTCCATGGAATCCATCAAATGGCTATCAACACCATTGTCCAAATTCAACCAGCTACAACTCTGCTTCTTCACTTTCTTCACATTCTACTTATCACCTTTGGTCAATCAAAATCACTCATTCATTCACATGGGCGGCTGCTGCCACTTCCCTGGGGTGAGTGGCAAAAGGATATATTCGGAATATATGTTAGCCGCAACCAGTAAATGATAATACAGTCTTTTTATATGGGAACATTAAGTTGGGGTTACATAAAACATTTGTACTTAACCATTATCTTTTATTGACTATAAGGTTCCAACTTTGAACCCCCTCGCCCTCGGTGAGAAGGCCTGAACCAGGGAGGAACAAATGCCCCGTTTGATCCCTCCAGCTGATGCCTATGTTCATTCATTTTTTGTCGCTCGCTCGTAGCCAGACCAGTCAAAGGATTTAGTGGGAAAGGGGAGGGGGAGCCTCTGGTTGTAGAGTTCATTCTCCTTTTTAGGAGGATTATCGGGATCATCATGGGAGGCTCTCTACATGATTCCCAGCTGCTTACAGCATCTGGTATTTCCAGACAGTCACTCACTTAAGTACTGACCAGGCTCGACATTGCTTACCTTCGGTGATCGTATGAGAACCAGTGTGTCCGACGCAATTTGGCCGTAACATAATCACTCATTGATTTCTTCTTGCTTGCTTTCGAGACTCGAGCCAAAGAGAAACGTTTCCTCCTGAAAAACGAGACTAGTGATCTTGCTGCCAGCAAGACTTTTAACAAGACTGGCTTCCAGAAATGCACTTGCTTTAATATCGGCTTTTGGGTATTTGACGATTCTTTTCAAAGGATGCCATCTTTGCAATGATGACTCTCTTTCCAAAATTCAATTTATAGATCAAGGATTAACATTTTGACATTCTTCCTGCAAGCCAAAGCTGTTTTTTCATTATAAAAGACTAGTTTACCTGTGCCGTCAAAAATGCTGGCATATATGAAATATATGGATACATTTTATATACATAGATAATAGAGATTTGGGTTGCATAAAATATGACCCATTGCTAATTATTAAATGTGTGGATTCCCACACCTTTGAACATTCATGGCTTATAGTCTGACAGAGTGGTAGACTGATGATTAAAACATCCAAGATCAGAGGCGTAGCTGAGGGGCTGGAGGGTAGGCTATTTGAAAAGCCTCCTCCCCGGCCCCCAATGGAGGGGGTCCTCCAAAAGCTTTATGAATAGTAGTTCACCTTCATTTCTACTGACAAATCTTACTAAATGTTGGAGGGGACCCCTCAAGGAACCAGGCCCCCAAATCTCTAACTATGCCCGGGCCCCCAATTGAGGAGGTCCCTCAAGGAACCCGGCCCCTAAATTCCTCCAAATCTCTAGCTACGCCCCTGTCCAAGATTGTGCAGGACAATGCCCCCAATGGAGGGGGTCCCACAAGGAACCAGGCCCCTAAATTCCTCCAAATCTCTAGCTACGCCCCTGTCCATGATTGTGCAGGACAAGAATCAGGTGTAAAAGGAAAACTAATGACTATGAAAATTTATTGCTCTATTTAATACTAAGATCAAATAAATATACCGAAAATGTGTGTGTATTATAAGGAAGATGGTGCAAGGAGAGTAACTATGTAGAACAATCTAATGCTTCTGCACCCGCCTGCCTACAACAAATGTATTAGGTTGAAATGTTGTTTATTGAACAGTAACATGATGGATAATATAAACAACAATAAAATGATAAATGTTTAACCAAAATATGACCCATTTGAAGTAATAACCTTTTCCAACGATCATCTAATGAAATTATTCAGGTTTAGTGGTCACAGTAAAAGCACAAGTTATGGCTTCCCTATTATTGAATCTTTTATTTATTTTTATTATGAATATAAAGTTCAAAATGCTTGAAAAGATAATGTCCCCATTGCTCCCATTCAAGCGTAAGCACCCGCTACTATTCTTACCCTTGTTCATTATAATTCAAGGGTGGATGGAGAGGGAGATAAAAATGGATGAAAGATATGAGGAGAATGAATAATAATCAGAAGGTATAACTGTTGTACATACAAACAAGCAGAATAATACTATAATTATTTTTTGCATTGAGTAGATAAGAGAATTAACTTATTTGCTTTGACAATAAAAACTGAGAAAAGATTTTAATTCTTGGAAGATGTCTTCAATAAACCATTCTTGTTACATCTAAATTGAAGAGTCCTGCTTCACTTAACTTGAATTCCTGAATAGAGATTTTTTTACTTTGTTTAGAACAGTGATTCTGAATGTTAGGTGCATGCACCACAAGGGGCAATTTGAATATATTAGTGGGTAATTTGAAATTTTAGTGTAAAGAGTGAAAATGCTGGTCCATGAGTTAAATTATGGATTTTCTGATTTAAAAAAATGGATTTTTCACCTTGGCTAACTCAGCCATGCCTTGTGGATCTATATGAAGTGGACATGAAGTATCAAGAACTTGCTGAAATACAGAATGATGATTCACTTAAAACTATATTCAAAGTAAAAGGAACCAGGATGTGGCTTTGTGATGAGACAGAAACTAACCACCCAAATTTCAACTAGTTTTGAAAGGGAGCTACTGTCACCATTCCTGTCTTCATATTTGGTAGAATGTGGTTTTAGTGTTGAAATCAAGACCATTTGTAGTAAACAATGGTCTCACTAGATTACCAAGCATAAAAATTTCAACATTTACTCCTTATTATGTCTTGAAAAAACGTTTTTTTTTTGTTTTTTTTGAAAATTCCCCCCTAAATCGTTTTTTAGTGTGGGGTTCAAATGAAATATAAGTTTATGCTGAATTGGTCCCTTAGTTTGTATCCGGCAGCATTCTTGCTTATTTTTTAGAAAATACAGACTTTTTTTTAGTGATCAATGCCCAACAAAACTTGAGAAAAGTAACTTATTCATTGATCACACCCTTTACAATTTTTTAATCGATCACCCCCAACACGGCATGCTGCCAAAAGATGTTGGTTACGTGATTAACCAGACCTATATTATTATACCTTTTCAACAACAAATCTTTTTTTTTTTAGTAAGGGGGACATGAAATATTTTGAGCTGTCGAGGGTGTGGGGCATGGAGCCAAAAAGGTTAAGTACCACTGGTTTAAAAGACATGAAGCCAAAAGACACCCATCTATCAATTGTAGTCTACATAAAATAACAACTTATAATTGAACATTGTCCTTCCTTTACTTAGAATTAATGTCTCCAATTAGAGTTTTGTTTTGTCAACAGAACCAATTGGTGACCAGAGTCTGAACTAATGAATGGCCAGTACCACTTGTCTCCTCAATCATTTGCAAGAAAACAACCACCCAACTGACAGGATGGTATTATTGTAATTAATAGCCACCCTACCGGTCTTGTTTTTAGGATTCTTCGAACAAATCACAAGATCAAAAAAAACAAAGAAAACTTTACGAGAATGAAAAAGTTGTATTCATTTTGACTATCGTATATACTCGTGTAATGTGAGACTTTTGAGACCAATTTTTTAACCCGTAAATAGGGGGTCGAACACACCAAGAGTCCACAGGCCTAACCTAGGCCCTAAACCTTTACTATTTTACAAGCATACCTCGTGTAATGTTCAACCCTTCTAATTATAGGTTTAAAACTGATCTAAAAAATGTTGCACATTACACGAATATATACAGTACTTTTTACCTTCATCTAAATTCTTAGTTGTTTTTTTTATTACAACTCAAATGAGACTGTCACTCTGCCGTAGATTGATGGTCCGAGTTAAGTTGTGATAAAAAACAACTTAAAAATTAAGATGAAGGTAAAAAGTAGTCAAAATTAATAAAAATATTTGGTGACAATACTTCATCTAATAATAAAAAATAAATAATAAAATTGCTTTAATAACACTAGTGGTCAAAGCAGCTGAGCATAAATGAGGCTTCCCTCTGGCAAGAGGGACGTGAGTTCAAATATCACTGGAAGCTTACTCTTATTTTCCAATCTGCTCTGTTTATTCACTGCTGTAGAATGACAGCTAAGTTGAGTTGTAATAAAAACAACTAAAAATTAGGATGACGGTAAAAAATAGTCAAAATTAATACAATAGGTCACAATAGATCACTCATCTAATAATAATAAAAATGTTCTTTTAAAAAAATCTTTTTAAATTGGTCAATAGTTGATGTATTGTACCATGGACATTCTGTCAAGCTTTTAAATACTAGTAAAATAACTGTTGATTTGCTAATTGTCTACCATGGGATGGAAATCTAAAGCACTGTAGTATCTGAGAAAACTCATGGGAGTTGCCTGAAGTGACCAACCCAGCATCTAACCAAATCTTCTGCTCACAGACACTCAGAAGTGAGTTCGATTTCACCTCATTTTACTTTCTCACCTTTCTACTTTTCTAGACAACTGAGTTCAGCAGTTCTCCTTTATAGAATATCTTTATGCTTCATCTGCTACCCTTTTGCATACTACTCTCTTTTTGCGTACCTGTACCTGCTTCTCTCTCCCTCAACCCACCCTCTTTGCAGTCTTTGTGTTGTAAATTATAAATATATAAATTTATATATTGTATATAAAAACAACTGAAATTAAGATGAACGTAAAAAGTCAACTCATTCAACATTTTTATTACCTCTGTCAACGAAGTATGTATTACACCATGTCTGTCTGTCTTTCTGTCTGTCGACACAATATCTTCAAAAGTTCTCAATGAATTTCAATGAAATCTTGTGGAAGGATGGGTAATTGCTAATTTTGGGGTGGATCTATGCACAGTTACCTCCCCTACGTCATAGTTATATGTCTATACCACACAATATCTCCAAAATCTGTCTGTCCACATGATATTTCCAAAAGTTCTAAATGAATTTGAATGAAATTCAGTGGAAGGTTGGGCAATCAGCTCCGGAAGAAGTGATTACATTTTGGAGTGGATCCATGCACAGTTACCTCCCTTACATTGTAGGTATATCACCACCACAAAGTGAGTGACAATGGCATTGGTAGAGGTATGCGCTCTGATTGCTTTTGAGTTTTGTATTTAAATTCAAAATACCAGGAATAGAGTTTTAAAGGAAGTAAATAATTATTTTGAATTTAAAATCAAAGCACAATAAAAAAAAGGCTCATAAATCTATATTGTCACTAAAACTGTCAACATAGGTTTCTTCAGTTTTCAAGTTGGTCTGGCTGGCATGCTATGTATGTATTACGTGTACAGGCTGCACCAATGGAGCTAGAGGGCTGAAAATTTAAACATTTACCTCTTATTATGTCTAGAAAAAAATTTTGTTTTTGATTTTTGAAAATTCCAACCCAAAATAGGTTTTTAGTGGGGGGTTCAATCTACAATGTATGTTTATGCTAAATTGGATCCTAGTTTGTGCCCAGCTGCATTTTTAGTGATGCAATTTTTTAATTGATCACTCCCAACATGGCATGCTGCTAAATGATGTTGGTCATGTGAAGATTTCTATTGAGTGACTAACCAGACCTGTTGTATTTAAAATAAAAACATAATAAAAATGTGTGTTATTAAATTATTTTCCATTTCAAACGTAAAATGAAAAACAAAATGAAGCAATATGAAAAATGTATGAAGCACACAATTCAAAAGACTGGGAGGTTAGTCGAATAAAGTATTGAGTTTAGAAAGTTCTTCCAAGGTCATGTGATAGGGTGAAAATGCATGAAGCACACAATTCAAAAGACTGGGAGGTTAGTCGAATAAAGTATTGAGTTTAGAAAGTTCTTCCAAGGTCATGTAATAGGGTGAAATTTGTTCTTAATGGTATTTATTTTTTGAAAAACAAAAGGAGTTAACTATCAATGCCATGTGAGAAGATTATACTAGCCCCAATGCTATGAGTGATCAAACAAGTTATTTATCCAAACCAAATTCATTGACCCTTCAGTTGGGAAGTGGGTGGGGGATTGAACCTACTTTCAATGGATTGTGACATCCCATTCTGATCACTGGTCTCCTCAAACTAATTTTTGTACTTTACTGGTTTGGTCTGTCCAGTAATTGCAGTGGTTGTCATTCTGTGAGCCACAGCGCAATAGTGTGCCGGAACTATCTCACAAGTGTGTCGTGTAAATTTTACAAACATGCATTTCAAGCCTTGAACATGTCCAGTATTATGTCTGTCCTGTTTCCACCACAGAGTTGCCAATCTAGTTGTTTTATCACTAGATTTTGTGACTTCTCAATCTTTTTAGTTACAGATGAAAGGAATGGAGGATGAGTACGTATATCAGCATATTGATATAAAGATTTTGCTCATTGACTACCGAAATGTTTTCGTCAAATTCATTTAATTTTTACAGTAGGTCGACTTACAGTACACCCTTCATTACTACTTCAGAGTTTATATACCAATGTATATTTTAATGGAGTAAAAAGTTGGTGTGCCGCCTAAGTCAAATATATTTTCAAGTGTGCCGTCATACAATAAAGTTTGAGAACCACTGATTTAGGGTGTTGTCTTCTTTCTTTCTTACTCGGCTCACGTTTTCATAGTTGTGTCAGTAAAGAAAAAACAAGATCAAGTTGAGGGGGGAAAGAAAGCAAGGTCAACACAAAAAGCCTGAGTAAAAAACAATGGGTCATAAAAAGAAAAGGTCAGGGAGAGGAATGTAGGAAATAAAAGCTTCGAGTAGGTTTCGGAAGCTTAGTCTGAGACGCTAAGTGAAAACGGTAACAATTGCTAACTCGTGTAAATCCAGCTGAAGAAGTGATAATAAAGGAAGAGTTGTATATCATCAGGGTTTAATGTTGTGTTCATAAACAAGAAACCAAAGTCTTAACAAAGACTTACGACACTGGCTGACCAGACACGGCAGAAAAAGAATGAGGTCAGGAAGAAGAGATGTCAGTGAAAGTTAAGTAATGCGGTCCTCATGGGCATCCGCTGCCACTTTTCCAAGGGGGTTCAAAAGGATATATTGTGGGGGCTGGGTGGGACAAAAATATATATCCGGATGTTGGTTGTCAGGTAAAGGACTAGGAGGGAGTGATTAATCTATGACTTGTCCTAAGCTGTCACTGTTCATAGAGACCCCTTGATCCCCAGCTTCTATAAGATTCTAAGTTTCAACCCCCCCTCCTTGCCCTTGGTAAGAAGGCCTGATCCAGGAGGGGTTGGGGGGGTCAAATTCCCTGTTTGTCACCCCCCCCCCCCCCAGTGGACACCCATTATACCAGGGTTTAATGTTGTGTTTATAAATGAGAAATAATAATCAACATTTTGGGCAAGACTTAACGTACCCAGTAGCAAATTGAACTGCAAGACACACTTGCTAACCATTGTGCTATGATAATGAGGTTTCTCATGATGATGATGATCGCTGCTATACAATACGAGTATGGCGGCTTCTAGGAAAGCACATGGTCATGTGTCCTCCATGGAGCAGAGTGGTCTTGAGAAAGGACTGGGTACACAGTCCAATCCTAGCTTGGCAAAATGTTCTGTTAATTGGTGGCATAGCATAGGCTGAGACAGTCACCCCTCTAGGTAATGACCAGGCTCGACGTTGAACCAGCTTTCCAGTGGGATTTAGCCAAGTTTTCTTATAAGTTGAGAGAGAGAGAGAGAGAGAGAGAGAGAGAGAGAGAGAGAGAGAGAGAGAGAGAGAGAAACAAGAAGAAGAGGTTTTAAAATATATATAACAAATCTATTCTTCTTCAGGTGTAAAATCCGAGTGTGATGGGTTAAACAGAAGTTATGTTTAAAGGGGGTAACATGGCCTGGGTGTTTCTGTGTCTTTGTCTGGAAGCCACATCTGGTTGAAATCCGCACTTGTCTGGCTAATGCATTTAGTTGACATTTTGATGTGAACTGCCTCTTTGATTTTTCTCTGCTTCCAACATATGGTATTGTCTATACTAGAAAAACGGGCTGCCCCTCAAGGTCAAACTTGATGAACACAAGAAAGCCATAATCAGGGGCGAGATAGATAAATCGACTATTCCTCTCTGGGTGGAAGTCCAGATTATTGACAGAGAATGATGTTGGAAGCAGAGAAAAATCAAAGATGCAGCTCGCATCAAAATGTTGACTAAATGCATTAGCCAAACATGTGTGGATTTCAACCCGGTGTGGCTTCCACTTCTCAACAAACCTAAACCCGACAAGACAAAGACACAGAAACACCCGGGCTATGTGCTATAAGGGTTACCCCCTTTAAACATAACTTCTGTTTAACCCATCACACTCAGTTTTTACACCTGAAGAAGGCCGAAGAATGGATTGGCCGAAACGTTGTGTTTACAACACAAATAACAAGGAGTTCAATCGTCCGAAGAACCATTTGAATCCTAATGACACTTCTCAAAACTATAGAAAATATCATAACAAATCTAATTCATAACTGGCAGAACATATGTGGATGTGTCAGAGGGAGGGAGAGCAAGAGGGAGAGTTTAGAAGGTGAGTTGAAGTGAAGGTAAAGAGAAGAGAGAGAATGAGAAAAATGAGAAGGGTTGTGCAGAAGAAAGTTTCAGTTTTGGGAGTAAATTTACAAAAAAATGAATAAGAACGGGAAAGTAATACACAGAAGAGGGGAAGAAGGGGAAGAAAGAAAAGAAAGACGGGGAAAGAAAAGAGAGGAGGAGAAAAAAACTGACAATATGTAATACACTAAAAAAGTCCATGGAAAATAAAAAGAGAGAAAGCGAGAGAGAAAAACAGAGAAGTGAGAAGTAGTATAGAGTAAAACTAAAAGTATTTTTTATAAAAGATTTTTATATAAAAGGCAAGTGTTGTAAAGTTGACACTTAATGAGGAAATGAATGACGATAGAAAGTCTGGCTGCTGCAGGGTCAAACTTCACTCCAACTTCTATTCCGACTGAGGATGATTACTGCAACTTTTGTGAAAGTGACTATGTTCGCCTTCTCCTCCCAAACGGTGCATTGCAGATAGATATAATGATTCAGGGCACCCCTAAAATGTGCAGGATTAGAGTGCGGGAAACAAATCCGGTGTGATTTGTAACATTTTAATGGTTTTTGCGGGGGTTGGAGGGTTATATTTACTACATGACTCTAATGCTGAACTAGACCCCCAGTTTGTGTCAGCGGAGTGTAAACGCCAGTGATGTCATAAATATGTCACTTTAGAACAATTATTCTGTCCACATTTATTCTTTGGAAGATTCGTTTTTTTACATGACTTCATATTCTGACGACACTATTTTTTGGTGAGTTTTTAAAAAAAATATTAATAAATTTTTCAGAACACAAAATTGTATGGTTTTTAAAAATATTTATGATGTAACTATAGTGCTGAACTTTTTACTTCATTGATAAATCATTTTGTCAAAACACAAAATTTGGGGATTGGAAGTTATATGGATGGAAAGAACTTTTATTTTTCCCTTTTAGGGGGCAAAATTGATAAGGAAGTTTCATTATTCACTTTTAGGGGTCAAAATCGAGGAAAATTTTTTTTTTTCACTTTTAGGGGTCAAAATTGAGAGGAAGATTTTTTTCATTTTTAGCGGGTCAAAATAGAGGGGAAGATTCCTTTTTCAATTTTAGGGGTCAAAATTGATGGGAAATTGTTTTTCTGTTTTAAGGTCAAAATCGAGAGGGATATTTTATTTTTCATTGTTAGGGATCAAAATCAAAATTTCTTTTCACTTTTAGGGGTAAAAATTGAAGAGGAATTTCGGAAATTGTTTTTCAAGTTTAGTGGTCAAAATCAAGGGAAACTATTTTTTCACTTAGGGGTCAAAATCAAGGCGAACGTTT
>VCCN01001050.1:2477128-2487780 GCA_006491835.1 Architeuthis dux | reverse complement strand
AATGTTTTGAGTCTCTTTTTTTTTCTTTTTTTTTCTTACTTACTCACTCAAGAGACTGAATAACCTTTCAGAAGATGTAAAACCATAGACTAACCCTAACTTTTCACTCTCCAAAAGCCGAAAAGTGCCCTTTAAAACATTTTGGCATAAACCATTGATGGTCACTGCAAATTCCAAAGTAACCTTTAAAATAACGATTAATGAAAAAATCATGATCTTTATAGTCAACCAAAACTGTCAACATAGGTTTCTTCAGTTTTCAAGTTGGGCTGGCTAACTGGCTATATATGTATATATCACGCATACAGGCCACACCAATGGAGCTAGAGGGCTGAAAATTTCAACATTTATTCCTTATTTTTGTTTTGTTTTTGGAAAATTCTCCCCCTAAATAGGTTTTTAGTATGTGTGTGTGTGTGTGTGTGTGTGTGTGGGGTGGGGGGTTCAATTTGCAGTGCAGGTTTATCCTAAATTGATCCCTTAGTTTGTGTCCGTCAGCATTCACACTTGTTTTTTGAAAATTCAGACTTTTTTAGTTTTCACTGCCTAACAAAAGGCGAGAGAAGTAACTCATTCATTGATCACCTCTTTTTCCAAATTTTTTGATTGATCACCTCCAACATGTCATTGCTGTTAAAAGTTGTCAGTCACGTGATGCTTTCTATTCAGCGACTAACCAGACCTGTTTATTCTGTAGACTCTTTCTGGTGCATAAAGCCAAAGTGGAGGAAGTTTTTGAAAAATGTTGAAAACTCAAAAAAAAAAAAGGGGGGGTGGGTGAAGAAGTCCGGTTGTGCAATGAATTAACTTTATTTCATTTTGGTTAATGGAGTGAGTGCTTCTTCCTTCACTTAACAACTTCCTTATTTTCCCCCTGCAACAAATAATGCACTTATTTCTCGGTACTTACAAATTGACATAGATGGCGAACATGAACTTGGTGTTGGTAAAAGTACTTATGTGTAGTTATTTATTTGCCTCCTCGCGTGGGCAGAATGTCACACAAGGTCGAGTTTGAAGTTTATTGAAGGGGCTGACTGTTTGATTTCGGAAGATGGCTTAAAATTATACAGGTCTGATAGCCAAAGAAAGAGGTACGTAGTTCAATTTCCATTGCTGAGTTGGGGATTCTGATTACTGCAATCCAAGAAAGAAAAACTTTGATATCGGATCGCATGTGTTCCGGAAATTGTTGAGTTTCCTCGTCACTTCAGGCATCAGGCAATGACCTTGATCCTACCCCATTAAGTGTAAATTGGGAGGTGTAGCCCCCTCTCCCTTGAACTGGACATTTATACCTTTTGGGGGCAACAGAAAAAGCCTGGCCCAGGTAAGTAATGAGTAAAGAAAAAAAAAAAAAAATTATAACTGTTTTCCTGTAAATCATCAGCAACAGCAGTAGCCATCATAAGTTCACTGCTTGACAAAGGTCTTTCCCAGCTCCTTCTATGCCGACTGTGACTGTGCTAACCTCTGCCATGTCTTACCGGCAAACATTCTATCTCATCTCTCCATCTTATCTCTGGTCTTCACCTACTATGTTTGCTATCCATTAGGCACCAATCAACTAACCTTTTGCACCATCTATTATCCTTCCTTCCTTGCTATGTGTCTAGCCCATCTCCATTTTTGTTGCTTAATTACTTCTATGATATCTTTTACTTTGGTCTGTTCTCAGTTGATCTTTGTCTATCTCAGAATTATTCCTAGCATTGCTCTTTCCATTGTTTTCTGGGTTTGTTTTCATGATTTGCTGTTAACCACCACAGGAGGAGTGTATTCTCATTGTATTCTGTTTTTTTTGTTGCTGACTAGCTTAGAGTTGCATATTTCACACTGCGCCAATGGCTGATTTTCAAGGCAAGCAAGCCCTCCTCACCTGCAACATAATCTTCTCAACCCACCCATCCTCCCAATAGGCCTCATGCCAAACTAAGCTTAGTCAGTAGGAAAATGTTATATAAAACCTATTTGCAATGATGAGGTATGGTAAGTTGGAAAAAATCCCTATGGTTAAATTAAAAGGCATTTTATTAGATATAAAAGGTACCATTATTATTGTCATCATTATTTTTATGAAAAGTGAAGATCAGTACCACCAAGAGGAAAAGTCGTGCTGATCTTTACTTGA
Source organism: Architeuthis dux (assembly GCA_006491835.1). Taxonomy (NCBI): domain Eukaryota; kingdom Metazoa; phylum Mollusca; class Cephalopoda; order Oegopsida; family Architeuthidae; genus Architeuthis; species Architeuthis dux. Next base: position 2,485,649 of record VCCN01001050.1, on the reverse strand, counting down.
CCCAGAATGTGTGATTAGAATATGAGGCCAGATAAAAACTTTTCCTTAGGTAAGAATAATAAGGAAAGAAAAAAATGTAATATTGTCACAAATTACTTAAATTTGTCCTATTTTAATTCAACCAAGGGTTTTTTGTCCTACTTTGCTCTTCAACTGAATTTGTCCTACATTACTTTAACTGAAGGGGGATGGGGAGGTTGACTTAGGCTCCAAAAAGTTTTGTCTGTGCATAAAAATGAAATTCACTCTGCATGAATTGATAAAAAGTGTTAGGGTCATAACTGGAAGTGAATAATAAAAACGGCACAGTCGTAATTCTGTTGTCCGCTTAGGTCACTTCTTGGCTTTTTGGCTAAGAGCAAAGTATAGTATCTGTTTTTCTCAGCTTAATATCTGATATGTGCCCTATGTTTAATGACTTAAACTGATAAGATCAAATACTAAACTTTGCTCTTAGGTAAGAACATATACTACATTTTGCTGTTATCCAAAAGGCTGAGAAGCATCATTCCTAACCAGAATACAGAATTGCGATTGTACCTAAGAAGTGAATAATAAAAACTTATACAAACACTGACTTGAGCAAGACATTCTAGTATTTTCATACTACAAAGTCTTTGACCTTGAAAATTTATATATATAGGTTTGCACAAATTGAAATGGACACCAACACATGTTTGCGCAGCAGGGTGGTTTTAATGCACTCAGAAGAAAATAAAGATTCGCTGGGGGAATAAGCAGGGTTGCCATTTTGGCCATTTTATGGCAAAATTTGTCAAATCTGGCCTTTTTAAAAAGCATTTAGCCATGAGCTTTTTGGTTCGGCCATATTTAAATTTTTAACCATTTTGACTTTGTTGCTGAGTAGTATTTTTGATAAATTCTTATTTTTGGTGGGTACTTCAGTATTGCAATGTTTTATAAACAATCATTAGTAATAATTTTTTATATTATTTACTTACATCTTTTTCAGTTGCTTTTAATTGCAACTTTTACAGGCCATCATTGTAAAGTTGCAATAAAAAGCAACTGAAAAATTAAAATGAAGGCAAGTAGTAATATAAGAAAAATTAATAATGATGATTTACAATACTTCATCTAATAATAATAAATAAAATAATTGCTTTTATAAACAATTTTTGCATTTGCCCATTTTTGTCCAGAAATGTCTCCAACTATTTGGCAACCCTGGGAAGAAGTAGTTTTATAGAGAAGATTGACAAGATTGTATTTTAAGAATGCAGTGAACTTATTGACCAAGTTTAATAGGTTGTTGGAAAAAAGTCATAATGTATTGTATGCTAATGTGTGATAGGAAAAAAGTCATAGGAAAAAGTCATAACTTTGGTAGGGAAAAATGTTGTAGGAAAAAATTTTTCAATTAATATTTCAACACCTTTAAAAACTAGAAAGCCCTCAAAGCGCATACTTCTGCCAATGCTGGACACTAAAAACTGAATGGAAATAAGATATTTAAACAAAAAAGGAAAGACACGATTCTCACAATATGTACAAATATTGAGTTACTACCTTGAAATTCAAATTCAGCATTTTTATTTATTGTTTGTTTTTAAATTCTTTTCATGTAGAATAATAAAAATTATCTCCCAATCGAAAACAAATTCTTGGATCCACCCAACAGTTTAATCGCCTCTCCCATAGCCCATGGACCACCCTTCCATAAAATGTCATTGAAATTCATTGAGAACTTTTGGAGATATTGTGTATCTTTTAGATATGTGCGGAAAATAACTCTCTATCGAAAACAAATTCCTGGATCCGTCCCAAAGTTTATTCACTTCTTCCATAATCCGTTGTTCATTGAGAACTTTTGGAGATATCATGTGGACAGACACGAGCATAATGTATGGAAAAATATTCCTGGATTCGACCCAAAAATCAACCAATACTTCCTTACCCCATTGTCCATCTTGCCACAAAATTTCATTGAAAATATTTTTGAAGATATCCTGACAGACGCTAAAGAAGCTAACATTTCTTTATACTTTCGTACTGCAATGACTTTGAGTTTTAGTAAAAAGTAAAAAAGATGTTAGCTTCTTTAGCGGTGATCAGTCAAATCAGTCCTTATGATGCAATGCATTTTTGACGATTAAGTCATCCTACTTTGCCATTTATTTTATAACCAAACAATATGATTGTAATAAAGTACCTAAAAGTACTTGATTACCGTATTTTGTGGGCATATAGGATGCACCCTGTTAGGTTATTGGTAATATACTGTACATATATTCATTCTAAAGTTGTCTGGGTCGTTAAACTAAGGTAGATCCCAGGCTTGACCCCAAACCTGACCTTCACTGTAAAGAACGCAGGGTGATTTTGAGGGTCAGATTTTGAAGAAAGTTCTTATATGCCTCAAAATACAGTAATTAATATACAGATAATTAATGTGAAGAATGGACGTTATGTGTTGGAGGTATTGATTTGTATTCTTTGCCTCACCACCACCACCACCACCACCACTTGTTTTCTAATGCCCCCTACCCCTTCTTGCCTTCCAGCGTCCCCCTGGTGGGGCGAGAGCGTTAGCACCCAGTTTGGGACTTACTGGTATAAAATGTCAGTGAAAACTTGGTGTAATGTAACACTGATGTATTAGGTGACCTGAATTTCTTGAGGGCATGGAATTTCTGAACTATTTAACCAAACAGGTCTCCACATTTCACATAAGCTTGTTTACATATTTTAAATAGGTGAAGTTATTTTAGATCAACTACTGAGTGGAAAAATACACGTGAGTTTTATTATTAGCTTTATAAAGTTTTCTTTAAGATTCACTCAATAGAGCAACAGGCTTAAAGGTTTATATTTCAACCAAAGGTGCCATGCAGGTGAGACTTGTTGCTATCTTATAATATTTACTTTTGTTGCTATCTTATAATATTTACTTTCGTTGCTATTTTATGATATTTATGTGTAGCAATAAAGGCAGATGAATTAGTGAAAAAAATCTGTAAAAATGTGTTGAATTTATTGTTACGGTAAATGAAAAGTTTGAGTTATTTTTATTTAGTTCATATCTATAAAATGACTGTTAAAAGATCCTTTCAGAGTATTACATTATATTATAAATCAGCATTTGACATTTTGATTCACTCATGTTTTTCCAGATAATATCTCTAAAAGTTTCAATGACATTTTGTGGAAGGGTGGGCCATGGGGCTAAGGAAGAATTGAATAAATTTTAGGATGGATCCAGAATTTCTTTTTTGATTGAGATAAATTTGTTCATAAGGCAATAGTCCAAAATATGGAAAATCAAAACTTACACAGTTACCTTCTCTGCATCATAGCTATATATGAACTTCATATAGTCATTCAGTTTTAGTTAGTGTATCGCATTGGCAGAGGTATGCGCTCTCTGAGTGCTTTCTAGTTCAAAATTATTTTGCCTTGTGTTTAATTTAATTTTCTGCTTTTAATTTATAAGAACTTTACCATTTTTTCCACACCTAAATTTTGAACTCTTGTAATTTTGTTAATCTCAAAACGACAGCAGCATGAAAATTTTTAAAAATTATTTAGAAATATGAGACAAGCAGAAAAACAAATTCTAATAATTTAGTTTGTTGGGAGTTTAAAACAGTGCTTCTTAACCCATAAGAACCCATTGTGACACCAGTGTCACATACAATTTAATTGATCGGCATAGTCTCTTATATAATATTATATTTTATCCTTGATTTTAACTCATGAAGTGTATTAAGTGACATCTACTGAACATCTTGGTGCAGTCATGTGACTGTCAATTTGCCTACCCAGAATCCCACATAATGTTCCTTCTAGTAGAAATGGGTCTGGGTTCTTATGGGTTTTAAACTAGTGAATGAATCACCCACGGGTGAATGGAATTATTTTGGGAGTGAATGAAACTAGAGGGATGAACAGTAGTGGAAATTGGGGGATAGCGGGGATACAATGTATACCTACTTCTCAATTTTCAGGTTTTTTGTATGTTCAATGTCTATTAATGGAGACATTACTGTATACTTAGTTCCCAGAACCCGTTTTCATCACTGGGGATGAATAAGGAGTTGATGAAACATGAAGAGTGAATTAATAATTTACTCAGAAACTTGTATTTTTCTATACGTAAAAAAGTATTTTTAGTGCTAAACATACACAATAAAAAAAACATTGTTTCTAGGAATCTAAGTTGTAAGACCAACTTTATGTAAACTAGACAAATTCTAATCTTTTTGTGCTAATTTTTTTGTCACTCTTAGTTTTCTTCACATATTTTTAGGATGTTCAAAAACTTGATTAAAATAAGTACTGAAGAAATCAGTTAATGCTCTTTGCTCATAATACAAAATGAATTCCGTATAAAATTATACACAAGTTAACCAAGTTGAAAAAAAGTAGAAACAATTTTTGGTAAAGATCTATATCTGTTAACCTAGTCGAAAAAAAATAGAAACAATCTTTTTCCGACAGTATTTTTTGGTGCTTTTAATCCGTTAGACCCTAACAATCTTCCTAGAAGTTGTTAGTTTTTAGAAAAAAATCTTTTATGAGGGGGATGGGGGTTCTAATTACAATATAACTATGGTAAACTGGACTTTTACTTTCAGTCCGTTGTATGGAAATGAGGCTTTGAAGCAAGTTGTTACTTCTCTTGTGAAGTTTGTTAACTAGGTTTCTTTGATATTTTAATGATGATTTTTCTTTTCAAAAAACCTCAATGAAAGCACAGAAAAATCCTCATTAAAATATCAAGGAAAGTAACTGAATACTTCGAAGCCTCACTTCCATACAACAAATGGAAAGTAACGGTCCCATTTACCAAACAGTAACATTGTAAATAGAACCACCTTGTAAAACCTTAAAAAACATCTTTTCTAAAAAATAACAACTTCTAGGAAGATTGTTTGGTTCTAATGGATTAAAAGCACAAAAAATTACTGGCGAAAAAAATTGTTTCTATTTTCTTTTTTTCGACTAGTTTAATGGATGTAAATCTTTACCAGACATTTAGTTGCGGGTGAATGAAATTTTGTAGTAACAACTCGAGGGTGAATGACATTAAAATAGTTCAAGAAACACAGGTTTAAAATATCTCAGATAAAAACGAGAGCAGAGCACTGTAAACAGGTTATCAAGAAAAAATGTTGTTTGTACTAAACTATTTGAAGAGGTTAAATAAAGATACCACCCAACATTTTTGGAAGCCAATGTAGTAAACCTAATGACCTGAAGGTTATCAGGGGTCATCTTATGGAATGAAAGTCTGGGGTTTCTGTTTTCAAGAGAAGCAACAGACAAACAAAAAGATCAACTACAGTGGATTGTAGAAAATTTTGGGTGGGGGTAGTATTAGTATGCTGAAATGATAGTTAATGTCTAAATATATTTTAGTTTATATTTTTAGGACAGAGTTTATCGGAACTCACTGACCCGATAAAGACCAAAGGCAATTGTGATTAAATATTCAGGTTGTTCATATAGTAAGAGATTAGTAATGGTAATGTTTTGAGTTAAATCTCTGTGGTAGCAATGTACTTAAATAATATGCCACATGATGGCCTATATTGTTTTGTCTGTAACATTTGTCAAGGGAGATGACCATTAAATGTTAATTATAGAGTAATCTATCTTATTTTTTGGCACATGCATTAAAAAATTTGGGTTCGAGAAAATGCTACATGATGTTTTTGATATTTCTGAAGTACAATGCAATTGCAAAATTATTTAAGTATTGCCATCATGTTTTGACATCATGCTGAACTCACCGATGTTAGGGTTTGTAGATTCTAAAATCTTGGTTAGAAACTGTCAACCAAAACTGTCAACATGGGTTTCTTCAGTTTTTAAGTTGGTCTGGTTGGCTTGCTATGTATGAATGTATCCTGCATACAGCCCACACCAATGGAGCTTATTATGTCTAGAAAAAAGTTCTTCTTTTTTTTTTTTACCCCCCCCCAGGTTTTAGTGGGGGATTCAATTTGTTCCTTTTAGTTTGTGTCCAGCAACATTCACGCTTGTTCTTTTGAAGATTTGGACTGTTTTGTGATCAACGCCCAACAAATGGCGAGAAGTATTTCATTGATTGCCCCTTTTTTTTTTTAATTCATCACCCCTAACACAGCATGCTGCCAAAACACATTGGTCATGTGACAGTTTCTATTAAGTGACTAACCAGACCTGTCTAAGGTTTCTTTTAAATTAAACTGGATGTAAGTGTGTGATTTTTTGGTCATTCTTCTTTGACTCTTTTCTGGCCAGACAAGAGAGAGGAATATGTTCTGACCCACATCACCAAGAGCAGGGGTCAGCAACCTTTTTGCCTCTGCAGGCCGGATTGCGTATCAATGAGTGGATGTTAGGCCAGATAAATGCCATAAAATGATTGAAATGTGAGAATTGTCTATTTAAATATATCTGGTTATCTTTTGCTTCAAATCAATGAATAACGTATGCTAGAAAATCATTTATGCTTAACCAAGATTGCCAATTAGTAATAGCTCCATTTAGTCGCAATTCATTTCAATCAAGTCATCTTTTCAATCTATTAAAAAGACAAAAGACCTTTAAGACATGAAATGTAAGCATAGTATCCCAATATATGCTGTCAGCCATAGGTTGCATACCCCTGACCCAGAGTCTATTATAAGAAAAAATAATATCTGGTATCTTCCGTTTTTCAAAAGTTCACTTCACGAAAAAAGTGAAAATAGTGTTCAGCATTTGTTTTGCAGTGAGCCGTTATACAGGCAGCATGCACCCTCTTCCTCCTTTTTCTACAACCTAGTCTCCAGTACCTACCGCTCCACCAATCTCTAACGACTCATCCTAACATACCATCATCACCATTTCTGGCATCTGGGAATGCTCAAAAATCTTTCCCATATAAATTAATGATAATTGCTTTTTTGCTTTACCACGTTTCAGGTTATGAAAGGTTTCATAGGAATGCTCTACTTTCGAATATGTGAGGAAAAACCTGTATTACTCTTAATACGCTCTTAATAATATTTTGTTTCCTGTTTTATTTCCAACTAATAAGATCTTCTTAGATTACCAAGGACGAGTCGTTGTCTGGGATCCAAACTCCTAATTGACCTAAAATCTCACATTCATGTGTAGAAGTTTTATTAAAAGGAAAGTTTCTTTTCAGTTCTATTCACACCAGTCTTTGAACAGAAATAAAAATAACGGGAATTTTTTGTCTGTTTATTTGCTTGCTTGTATTAATTTGTTACATATGAAATGTCGTTTTTTTTATATAGTAAGATGGAAGATGATATAAACAGTTTGCCAGTGACAAGACCTTAATCAAAATGAATGATGGTGGGATAGTCTGCCAGAAATGTTGGATTCATGCCTCTTTCCCCGAAGGTGTTTTTGCAGAAGTGACATGAACAGTTTTGGATGGAATTAGAACTTGTGTTTCAAATAATTAACTACTTGGCTACCTTGCCCTACCATACACTCATAAGCAACACCATTTTATGAGATAGTGATCTTGTGAATAATCAATTTTGACTTGAACTAAAAGCAGCTAGGCGTAAACTAGTCTCCCTCTGGCAATGAGGGTGTGAGTTCGATTCTTACCAAAGGTTTACTCTTTATTTTTGATTGCGCTGTTATTTGTTGCCATAGAAACAGTGGCCTGAATTAATAAGTTGTATAAAAACAACTAAAAATTAGGATGAATGTAAAAACTAGTAAAATTCAATAAAAGTGGTATGTTACAATACTTTGTCCAATAATAATAAAGATTGATAGTATTTGGTTGTTTCATATGAAATGTGTTTTTTTGAATGGTAAGATGAAGATGTGATATAAACAACAAAAACACTAATTATTTAATCAAAATATGACCATTTTGAAACAATCACCTTTTATCAACGATCCTCTAATAATAATATGCCATCTCTATAAAATTCTTCAGGTTCAGTAAAAGTGCAAATACTTTTTATTAGGGATATGAAGTTCAGAATGTTTGAAAAGTTGATAATCTGTTGAAGAAATGTCAGGTGAATATGGAGGATGCTACAAGACTTCATATCCCAATTCTCTAAGCTTAGATACAGTCAACTGCGAGGGGTAGGTTCTAAAGCATTCCATTCAGTTCATGTGGAGCCCAGCTTTCCAACTTTCTAATGTTTTCTATTGCTCTGAGATGATTTGACATGGTCGCTGTTGAAGTCCTAAAGTCGTCAGAAAGTGCTCAAACCATTGTTTGTGGCTACTGCTCTTCATAATTGGGCCTGCGTCAAGGTTTATTATTGATATCCATGTTTCTTGACCTAAATCTATTGAACCAACGCTGAACAGTTTGCACTGTAGTAGTGCTCAATGCAAATGCTCTGTTGTTATCAGCGGATTGAGCAGCATTGTTTTAATTTAAATTTGTACCCGAAAATCAACTTCTTGTGTTGACATCATTGCTGTTACAGGCTCAAAAACCTCCTGTAAGAAAGAATTATATCTCTATTTACATTGAATACGCACAAAAATGCAATTACATTAGTAAATCTTTCACTTTTAACAT
>VCCN01001050.1:2460687-2473085 GCA_006491835.1 Architeuthis dux | reverse complement strand
ATATATTTTTAAGGAAAGCAGCTGACAAAAATCATAAATGGTGTGAAGTAAAGTACATGTCTGCGCTAAAGACGCTGACAGCTTTCTATTTTTTATTAATTCAACCGACACGCGTGATAGATGTACCAAAGTGAACAAACATTCGCTACTGGTTAATATGTATAACTTGCGTGATTTTGTTATTTCATGGTGCACACTAGTTATTTACTTTTGAGTTTCTGTACACTGTTAAATGCACTCCTGGCGTAGCTTGCAGATATTTTTGCAAAGGTCAATGAACTAAATTTGTCGCTGCAACGAAGGCAGAAAACTATTATCAACAGTATGTCTTCCATACACGCTTTCCCCAAAAAACTTTTGGCTGTGGCATGCAAAATTACCAAGAGGTGACTTTGAGGTTTTCCACACCTTAAAAGCATTTATTGACAATGATGAGACTGGGCAGGGAGTTACCAAGGCTGGAATGTGATACAAAAGCATTTGCAGCAATTTTGTATTTTATTTTATTTTTTTGTACTTTGGTGACGAGACTGAGGACACTAAATACGAGTGGATTGTGTCAGCATTTACAGCCAGAACAAGATTTGTTCCCGATTCTTTGCAAGAGGACTTCATTGATTTAAATAACAACTTAACTCTTAAGCCAGTGTTTGAATCTTCAACGTATTTGGACTTTTGGTTAAAGATGGTCAGCGATTTGAAGTTTCAAGCCCTTGAGTTGCAAGCAGTGAATATTCTACTTCCATTTCTGACAACATATTTGTGTGAAGCTGGATTTTCAGCTTTAATGCTAATAAAAACTAAGGAGCGCAAAGACGGTGCAGAATGGGACAGGAAACTGGCATTGGCACAGTCGGTTGCACCACGAATAAAAACCCTTGTAAAAAATAAACAATCTCACAAACAAGCAAGCATCTAAATAAATAAATATAAATATAAATAAAGTTTATCAAAATAAATGTCTAGTTGGAATATGGTTTCTGAATGTCTGAGTTAGAGCTCTGGGGCCTTAGTTTGTGTCCAACAGCGTTCATGCTTGTTTTTTGAAATTTTGGACTTTTTAGTGCCCAAGAGAAGTAACTTATTCATTGATCACCCCTTTCCCCAACTTTTTAATTGATGACCCCCAACACAGCATATATGGGTGGTGGATGATTCAGAATTTCCCTTGGAATGTATTTAATATTTCTTGTAAATTCTCTTTGATTCATCTTCTACCCAATACAATCGACCCGCGATGGATGGCAGGCATCACCTTTCTACTGAGATTGTCTGTGAAAGAGTTTGGAAATCAATGATCTTGTGTTCTTTGGAGTTGGGTAGGTGGAGAGGAGGGGGGAGTCAAGATACCATGTTGCAGTTGATAAATACCTGAGGTCTTCATGGGGGGTGGAGGGCCTAAGAAGATTAAAGTTTAAAACATGTTTTAATTTAAAAGTTTAAAAATCACTAGTTTTTATTTATTATTTATTTTATCTTCTACGTATACTGCAAAGTTGCGGTCGATGGCTTAGTGGGTCACCTCTGTGATGGGCAGGCCATGGGACTTGAGTGTTTCTGCCATGCCCTCGATCAGAAATACTGAGAAGTCCCATTGCCTGCTGTGAATAATGGAAAAGCAGAGAAAGAGTATTACAGAAGAATAAGAAGAAAACATATTTGGGAAAGGCATGAATCTATCTCATCTCCACCCCCCAGTTATAGGTAAATAAATGGCAGGGCTCTTTAGCCTTGGTCGGCGACTAGTCTATGAGATAAACAACTCTGAATTCAAACCAGGAAAGTCAATGAATAAGTTACTACTTTCGCCTTTTGTTGGGAAGTGATCACTAAAAATATCTGAGTTTTCCAAAAAAACAAGCATGAACACTGCCGGACACAAACTCGGACTAATTTAGCATAAACTTACATTGCAAATTGAACCTATTTGCAGGGGAATTTTCAAAAAACAAAAAAGGCATTTTTTCTAGACATAAAAGGAATAAATGTTTAAATGTTTAAATGTTCTAGCTCCATTGGTGTGGCTTGTATGCGCAACACATTAATCATCAACTTATATAATATGTGTATATCTATATTTTTGTCTGTAACATCTGCCAAGGGAGATAACTATTAAATACTAATAAAAAGTAGTCTCCCGTATTCATTTTTTTGCAAATGGGTAAAAAATACGGCTTCATTCTAGTTGAAAATAAACAAAAAAAATGCATAGCTACATAATGTTTTTGATATTTTTTAAGTACAATGCAATTGCAAAATTATTTACCAAATATTGCCATCATTTTTCGACAGCATCGGTAAACTAGTTTAAATATAGAAAACCAGACTTTGAAAAAAGTAACCAGACAGCTAATAAGTCTTCAGTCGATTTTAATTGGGCCTATGTTAAAAGAGATGCTTAGTTTTTTTTGGTAAAAAAAATCTTGTTAAATTGTACTTTTAGGATTAATCTTTTCAAATCTGTGTTATCAACTAGACAGGTTTTTGGCTATAGCTAAATCTGTATTATTGTCTTGTCATTCTCACTAAACTTCTTTGTCCATTATTTTTTTATTACCTTCTGCTTTCTCAGATTTGAAAACAAATATTAGTTATTTAGAAAAAAAACTATCTTCATTTTTTAGAAAGTATTAATATTTCAAAAAATTACCAGTGCAAATCATTCATAATCTGAATGTTATAATATTATATAAGGTTTGTCCGAAAAAGTATCTAGCCATTTTGGATATCTTGAGAATCGGTTGCATTGCCTTGATAAAACTTGACAACCAATCAGAGGAGACCTTAATGTGCATGCATGAACAGATACTCTCCTGTGGGATTACTCATTCTGCAGCTAGACGCCTTTGAAAAAGATTATGTACTTTGTGACTGTTACATTCGCAATGACAGTGAATCATTCTCCGTCTCGTGTAAGGATTTTTGGCAGAACATTGCATCACCCAGGTCTGTCAGCCCAGCTACAATTTAGATTTAGATCCCTGCAACTCCTAGCTTTTCGAAAAAGATTAAATACTTTGGTCAAGATTAAAGAGAACGTGAGGAGGCAGCTGATAGTGATCCCGAAGGAGGACTTTGCAGTGGAAGGGACGTCGGGATAAATGTGTGAGGTCCCAAGCGGAGCAACTTGAAGGGGGATTAAGGCGCCATTGCCCTAGGTAGGCTATTTGTTTTTTTTCCAAATTTATTAATACAAGAGACCTTCACTAATCCGGCTAATTGTAATCTGGTTCCTTTACTAATTCAGCTCTGATTTCATATTTGCTGTGCTACTGTAATTTCAAATTTCCCGGGGTACTGCACCAAGCTAGATCTGTTCACCTGTTAACGTGCTCTTGTAAACACAGGCCAGCGATTCCTGCTTGTTGTCTGAATTTTTAATATCATTTGCTCTTATTTAACCCCAGTTATGACTCCAGTGAATAAAGGAAGTGCATCCAGTCCTATGAAGTGAAAACACTGCACATTATCGATTCAAAGATAAGATTGAACTCTTGAAAAAACTTGAGAGTGGTGTATCGGTGAAAAGATTGTGCAAGTGTTACAACATTGGCTCTTCAACAATGTACAATATTAAGAAACAAAAAGAAAAACTGCATTATTTATTTCTGATAGTGGCTAAAAGAAACGTGTGTGTGTGTGTGAGAGAGAGAGAGGAAAACAATGAATGACGGGAGAAGTTTGGAACTAGATGAAATGCTGATAAAGTGATTTAAGTTTTGTGTAAGTGAAGGTGTTAAACTGTCTAGAGATATTGGTGAAAGAACAAGCAAGAGTGGGACTAGATTTAATGTTTCTCTTCCATAATTATCTAACTTGTACTGGTTTTCATGATAATTTAAAGGTATGATGAGGTGTTTAGCTATTGATTAGAGGTAATCCTTCTGTGATTCAGCATTTTCACTAATTCAGCACGGCTCATGTCCCTATGGTGCCGGATTAGTGATGGTCTACTGTATCAAATGGCTTGATACTTTCCGAACAGACCTCATACATGTGTGCATTTTGTGGAATCTGTTCTTTCACAAAAGACATAAATCCTTTCTTTTTGAAATCGGCACTCGTGAACAATGTTTCCTCCAATTTTTATTTGTCATGTGCACAAAATGTTTTCCTGTACTAAAAGTATGTATGCACTTTTGAATTGGACACAGTGAATCAATATTTTTGTCAATAAAAACTCGGTAAGCTATCTTCAGAATTTTAAATAGATTTTATGTAAACTTTACAATGTGAACACTGTCCACAAAACATGGCTGGAGCCGTAATGCACAAACCAGAACAGGAAATTAGTGATGTACAAATGTGGTATTTGAAAAACTAACTAGTTAACCGAAACAGTTACCTAAAAGATTATTTTCAATAAGTATTATTGTAATATATTTCTTTTTTTTTACTTATAATTATGAGTATAATTATTAATTACTACCTAATTTAGTTAACTAAACTTTTGTGCACACGTGTGTGTTACAGTCATATTTTGAAACTAGGGATTTCATGATATCCCTGAAGATTTCAGTAATTTCATGAAATCCCTAGTTTCACAAACAGTGTAGTAATGGTTAACAAACTTATGATGCTGACTATTACTACTATAATGAGTTCGATCCTCATTGGGTGCCCCACTACAGTGTCCTGGTGTCAAACTAAGCTAAACTTAGTAAATATCAAGTATATTCTGCTTCAGTATTTACAGTGTATATACACTACAGTTTACCTTAGTTTGATACAAGGCCATAGTAGTGGGGTACCCAGTGAGGATTGAAGTCATTACTACTGTAATGGTGGGCATCACAAGCTTGTTAACCATTACTACACTGTTGTGAAACAAGGGATTCACATGAAATTACTGAAATGTTCAGGCATTTCACAAAATCCCTAGGGATTTCACGAAATCCCTAGTTTCACAATCTTACAGTAACATGTACATGCGCACAGCTTACAGGGAACTATGCTGGTGAATATAACAGAATCTGATTCTAATTCTGTTACTCAATGAAGTCGATTTGATTTGATTTTTTTTTCTCTTTTGGCCATGACCCAATCCTCTCTTGAAATCTTTTCCATATTTATGTTATTAAAACATCTGCCTGTGCTTTCTGCTCTTCCCTTAAAGCTACTCTGCGCCTGCTGCAGTCCGAACAGCTGCCTTTTCTTCATCCACTTAGGCATCAATATTTGCAATTGTAATGTTTTCTCTTTCAGTCGATTGGCTTCCAATTATTCTCTTTAATTTCCTTCTTGCCGAAATGATTTGTTCTTTTTGTAAAAATGCTTTCTCTCTCCATATTTACCTTTGCCAACAAACTCGGAAGAGGTATATCTTTCACTCATGTTTGTCCACACAATATCTCCAAAAGTTCTCAATGAATTTCAATGACATTTTGTAGAAGGGTATATGTATTTACTAGGGCATATCGAAAATAAAAAAATTCAGAAATTGAAAAACCGAAGGCGGATTTGTGATGTGGGAGGGCCAACAGCAAACCCAGGTAAACTTAAAAAACACTGTCGTCTTCCTTGGAGCATTTCACTTTTTTTTTGTGTTTGCTACACCTTATGCGATCCTGAACCCGGACACTGAAAATCACATAAGTAAACAACTTACATAGAGAAATGAACACATTTTTCTGTACAATACTAACCCAAGAAATTCATAAAAATGGTTATTAGGATTAAAACACATTTTGACTCTATTTTATTAACATTAAAAAAACACAAATGTTGAGAAATCCGTTTATGTTTTCGCTCATACACTAGATATCAACTGTTTACCCATAATCTTTTTTTCTTAATCTTTTTTTCTTAATCTTTTTTTCTTAATCTTTGAAGTGTCTATTTTAAGATTCTGCCAGATAACAGGCAGAAATAATATTCAATGGGGTTTATTTCAACCATATATTATATCTATTACGAATCAGTTTGACGCAACCACAAAGGGAAAAACGAGACAATTTTTTTTATTCAATAAACAATAAAATTTATTCACAAAGGTTAATAACAAATTCCATAGCTGTCAATTCAATATCTTTTTAATGTATGAAACGGAATAAAATAAATGGTTCTCTTTGAAAATGAAAAACGAAAATATATAAATGAGATTTTCCTTCTATATAGCGAAATTATAGTATTCCCATAATAACATTTTAATTTCTCTATTTCTTTTTCAAATATATGAGCAGAAGGATTTGAAACTTCCTTCTGTCTATTTGTTCTAAACACGATGTGAATTTTGTGTTACAAAAACCTACTGGAAGTTATGTAAATTCTTTTTTTTCAGTTGATACCAACAGGGTAAAAATGATGATGATGATGATGAGTAATCTAGGATAGAAAAGACTTAATTATTTGTCTGAATAAAGGTTTTGGACTTAAATACAACAGAAGATTACAGGACAAACAGTCAATATCTAGTTTATATATGAAAACATATAGGATTTCTCAACATGTGTTTGATTTTTTTTTTCCTGAAAGATGTGTTTGAATCTTAATACTAATCATTTTACTGAATTTCTTGGGTCAAAACTGTATGGAAAAATGTGGTTATTTCTTTTTGTATGTTGTTTAATTAAAAAATTATGCGATTTTCTATCTTTTCGGTTTCCGTGTTCGGGTTATAATTAACCCTATCGGACATTATTCCAGCCTGTTACCTGGCAGAATCTTAAAATAGACACTTCAAGGATTAAAAGAAAAAGATTACAGGACAAACAGTTGATATCTAGTGTGTATATATGAAAACATATCATCGGATTTCTCAACATTTTTTTTCTCCTTTTTTGTCCTGAAATAGTCAAGTAATGTTTGAATCCTAATAATCACCATTTTTTTTTTAATGAATTTCTTGGGTCAGTATTGTATGGAAAAATGTGTTCATTTGTCTCTGTATGTTCTTTACTTAAAAGGTTATGCAATTTTCTGTGTCTGGGTTTAGGATTGCACCAAGGAAGACAATGATCAGTGTTTTTTAAGTTTACCTTGGGCTTCGTTGTTGCCCCCCACTTATAAATCTACCTTCATTATTTTTCCGTTACTGAAATGTTTAATTTTCAATACACTCTAGTATTCACTCATATTTGTCTATTTGTTCACACAGTATCTCCAAAGGTTTTCAATGGTGAACCATGCGCTAAGGAAGAGTTTATAAAATTCTGGGGCGGATCCAGGAATTCTTTACCGTTACCACCTCTGCATTGTAGCTATATGTCTGTCCACATGATATCTCCAAAAGTTCTCAAAGAATTGCAATGACATTTTGTGAAAGAGTGGGCCATTGGCTAAGGAAGAATTGGTTGGATCCTGGAATTTTATTTTACTGTTACCTTCCCTGCATCGTAGCTGTACATGAACTGATTTTTCATTCAGTTTTTAGTTAGGGAGCGCATACCTCTGCTAACGCCATACACTGAGTGTTTTCTAATTGTCTCTCTTCTATTGTAAGCTATTTGCATTGCTGTTTAATCTCTGTCTATCTTGGGTTCCTGCAAGCTTGTCTCGCAGACCATTCACCAGTGTAACGAGTTTGATCCTCACTGGGTGCTCTATTATTGTGGCCTTGTGCCAGACTAAGCTAAACTTAGTACCAACTTATTGAGCACCTACCATAGTCCAATGGTTAGTAAACTTATATCTCAAACCATTCACCAGTGTAATGAATTTGATCCTTACTGGGTGCTCCATTACTGTGGCCATTATGGCCAAATTGTGCTGGACACAGGTTCTCCTACGATCACCAAAGTTAAGCAACGTAGAGCCTAGTCAGTACTTAGATGGGTGACTGCTTGGGAATACCATGTGCCGTAAGCAGCTGAGGATCATGTAGAGTGCTTCCTCCATCGTGCAGTCCCGTTAATCCTCCTTAGGAGGAGACCGATCTCTACACTACACACAATAACTTAAGCCAAAAACGCCCCTACCCTACCCTACTCTCTTTAAACCGTTTGACTGTCCTGGCTGCAACCGACAAGAAATGAATGAATTACTGTGGCCTTGTGTCAGACTAAGGTAATCTTGGTAAAATCTTATTGAGCACCTACCATAGTCTAATGGTTAGCAAACTTATATCTCAAATCATTTGCCAGTGTAATGAATTTTATCCTCACTGGGTTCCCCACTAGTGTTGCCTTGTGCCAGACTAAGCTAAGTTTAATAAATAAGAACAAGTTCATATAGAGTTAACCCATTACCTGTGGCAGGTGGCGAAGTGTATTAGTTATTACTATTAATGCAATGACTGAAATTCCAGTCATTCACAGTTGACGGGTTAACTGTTTACCTCGGTCTTTTCACATCTATCGAGCTAATAATTTCTGTTGCTAGCAATGTTGATTCTTATTTTTATATATTACTATCGACTACGTATTGACCGTTTTTTGGAGGGAGGGGTTAACGAGACAAAGAATTTTGCATCATTTTTCTTGTTTTTTATTTGTATCTTCGCATTTGGAAGTGAAAAATAAAAAATAAATAGAAATAGAAAAAGATAAAATAAATGTAGATTTGTTTTCATTTTGACCTTACTTATGCAGAGAATGACATTTTATTTTCCTTTTAGCTAATTTATGGGTAGTTAAAGAAAGGGTTATTTACTCTATTTATCATGGGAAAATTTTCTTTTGTTATAACATAACAAAAACAATACATTACTGAGAAATTTTAGCAAAATAGGAAAAAGAATAGCTTTTCCTTGTGAATCACTTGCATCTTATCCAGTGATGGAAATGGGTTTTGGGAACTAGGTTTATGGTAAGGCTGGGTTTTGGGAACAAGGTATATAGTAAGGCTGAGTTTTGGGAACAAGGTATATGGTAAGGCTGGGTTTTGGGAACTAGGTATATCGTAATGTCTCCATTAGTAGACGTTGAACAAAAAAACTAAGTTGAGAAGTAGGCATATGCTGTACCCCCGCATACCACCTGATTTGCATCCCTGATGTTATCTTTTAGTCAGAGTATAGCATGTACTCAATGAAATACTGTATATGCCGGACTATAAGACGAATGGTTTACAAGGATATTTGGAGGACTACCACTTACTGCAACACATCCAAGCTCCCATAACTGTCCATATCAAGCTTCAGTAGATGGCTCCTTACTCCTAATACTTGTGCATTGGATGTAACATTTTTTTTACTGCAGTAGAGGCAATGCTTATAAAGTAGATTTGGATGTTTTTTGGGTTTATTTATCTTTGCCTTGTCAGGTTTGGACTTCCATACCATGTCCTTGTTGAGTAGTGGAAGCCACATCAGGTTGAACTCGGCACTAATACATTCAGCCGACATGTTGATTTTTCTCTGTTTCTAACAGCGTTCTTTGTCAATAATCTGAACTTCCTCCCAGAGAGGAAAGTGATCGCCCTTTTCCCTCCAGATATGGTCAGCAATTCCAGATTTTTCTATCTCACACTTGTTTATGGATTTTCTCTCAACCCAATGTGGCTTCCACTACTCAACAGGGACATGGTATGGAAGTCCAAACCAATAAGTTAAGGATAAAAAACACCCAAATCCTACATTTATAAGCATTGCCTTTTCTGGAGTAAAAACTTCTGTTTACCGCATCACATTCAGATATTACACCTGAAGAAGGCCCAAGAATGGATCGGACAAAATGTTGTGTTAACAACACAAACAAGAAGTTCAATCATCCAAAGAACTATTTGAATGATGAAAATTGTCATACTTGAGATTTTAATCACTTTATGTGGTTCAGTTGGATTATTTTCCTTGTCTCTATTGCTAATTTTTTCACAACATTTTGACTGAAGTGTGTAGCCTCTGGCCTTCTTTGGGTCTCCTTTGTTCTGGAATGTAACAATTTATTCTAACATCTGAAGAAGGCTGGAGAGTACATGGCTGAAACGTTGTGAAAAAAATGATCAACATAGACAAGGTAAATAGTCCGACTAAACCACATACAATGATTAAAACATTCCGTCTAACAAAATTCAGGCAAGAATTGAGAGATTTTGCTTTTATAGGACTACAAATTGAAAATTGATTTTATATTGAAGATGTCTGTGTGTTTACACATGTGTATTTTCTATTTCCACTTGTCAATATAGATTTTTCTAATTCTGACTCTGTAACACATTTATCATGTTCATTTTGTTGTCCATGGTCCGATGAGCTGTATAAATTTTGAAATTCAAATTGAAGGTGCTTTTATTCTTTTTTTTTACTTTTCCAATTAAAAGTTATCAAACAAATTTTTGCCAACAACTTCCAAAAATGCCTGTCGGGTTGAATTTAAAAAAAATTTTTTTTTTAGTAACATTTTTCTTTTGTTTCCTGCTTGGTTAGTTTGGTATATTGCTCAGCTAGTAAGCTCAGAAAAAACAGTGTTGGTTTCGACCAGGAGTAAAAAGGCTGTTACACCAAACTACTTCTTAAATCTGTGGTATCTCCATGGTAAAAATAATGTATTATCACTCAAATGTGGTAGACCTTTGCCATCCATTTAAACAAAAAAAAAAATTTTTAATTTATTTATCAGCCTTTTTATAGTCCGTTGTTGGACTAGGCCTACACCGAAGTCATAAGACATGGGGAGTGATGGAACTTACCTTGCCATGCTGGCTCATGATGTATTGGCAGGGGGATGAGATGGATATATGCCTTTCCCAAGGGCATTAGTGTGAAGTGGATACAAACTGTCTCAGCCGTGTTTGAACTTGGCTTGCCAATCCAATTCTCTGTGCCATTAATTGGTCAGCCTCGTCACACCTTCATTCTTTTCCTTGTTATGCCCCTGTGTGTGTGTGTGAGAGAGAGAGAAAAAAAATTGACATAAGAGAATATTTCCAATGAGGTGGGCTTGCCTGCTTTTTTGAAAATCTTTGTACAAAATCCTGGTTTTTATCTTGAACTTGAACCATGGCCCGTTCCATTTACAATAGTAGAAGGATGTGATAGTCCTGAATACTATTCCCTCATATAAGGGTGAATACGCATTCAATATTTGCTATATACAATAAGCATCCACCTCCACGGAGAGATGGAACCATTATAGGTAACTTAGTTTGTATCATTTTGTGGTGGTTCCTGGCAGAACGTTTTCCAAAAATATATTATTTATAAGGCTTCTTTCTGTCAAATTTGGTCTTGAGAAAGTCAGAGGTTAAATAGTTTGGGATATTAACTGCAAAGTTACGGGAGCTGAAGCCAATAAAGGACACAAATGACCCTTTCTTTCTTAATCTACTTATGTAATACACCATGCGTGTGTCTATATATTTGTCTGTAACATTTGTCAAGGGAGATAACTATTAAATGCTATTCTTGAGTAGTCTCCCTTATTAGTTTTTTTTTTTTTTTTTTTTTTTTGCACATGTTTATTCTGGTTGAAAAAACAAGAAAATGCAGAGCAACATAATGTTTTTGTTATTTTTTAACTACAATGCAATTACAAAATTATTTAAATATTGCTGTCATTTATTGATGGCATAGATAAACTAGCCATGTAATAAATACCCACTCTCCGGATTTTAATTTTCATCTGCTGAGTTGGTTTTCTCTCTTTATTGTAAATTCTAATTTCTTGTATCTTCTCTGACTCCATTTTGTTTTGTCCTCTTTCCATTAATGTGGCGCACTAACAGAATTTCCAGACCCCCATCTCCTAAAATGTCTGTATGAAGTATTGAGGCACACCTCATATGATAGCATTTTGTTAGTGGACTTTACTTACTGCATGAATTTCTTGCACTTCATCTTTGATTGAAATTCCTGTTCAATTCTGTTAAGTCTAATTTCTTATCTTGGTTCCTTAACGAATGGAAAAACAAAAGCCCAAATTATTTTTACCTGTTGCTGCCAGTCACTTGTACTCCACATGAGCAAATATGTGTGATTCTGGAAAATTAGCTACAAATGATGTACACCAATACTTCAATTAACAGATCTACATATAAGGCCACCTTACATTCAGTACATTTGTATCTAATCTCTTGACGTTTGTTGAAAGTATAACACATTATCATGAGAAGAGTTATCTCGTCCATAGCACTTGACAGACTACTTGCTAAGATGAGTCATCTTGTCTGTGGCAGTGAACAGGTTAAAGAACAACTAACATCTATAAACACAGTTTTTGTACCCAGCCATTTAGGTCTTGGATCTTCATGATGGCTAAGTGAATAGGTAAAATATATATATATATAAGAAACTGTCAACATAGGTTTCTTCAGTTTTCAAGAGAGTCTGGCTCACTGGCTGGCTATCTATGTATCACATGTACAGGCTGCACCAAAGGAGCTAGAGGGTTCAAAATGTAAACATTTACTCCTTATTATGTCTAGAAAAAACATTTTTGGGGGTTTTTCTTTCGTGCTTGTCTCCTTTCTTGTGGAGATCTGATCTGTTGTTATGCCATTCTCGCCTGGGGCTTTACCGAGTT
>VCCN01001050.1:2428733-2447358 GCA_006491835.1 Architeuthis dux | reverse complement strand
TATTTATATTTATATATCTCATTTTTTTGTTTTCTGGCTGGTGGCACATAAATAAAATCTAAAACATTGAGACTAGTATTAGCCAGTCATCTTTATTTGGACAGCATAAATTATGTGGATAGGCACACATTTCCAATTAAAGTGATTTCAGTAACTCATATCGACCAGAATTGCCTGTATCTAGTAGGAAAGCAGAATGTCTCTTATGACAATAATAAATAACGATTCTGTTTCCTTGCTTGGGGTAAGCAGATTATAAACACATGCGCCAAATATATTGAAACGGGAATCAATTAGGTAATGTGGCGTCTTATGCAAATCTTTGTATTTGAACAAGTCTTCTTTTTTTATTTCTTTTTTTTTTTTATTACTCCCTCTGTCCCATAATAGTTGTTACATTTGCATGTATATGAGTGGTCGCGCATGATAAGTGCCCAACGAACCACTTTAAAAAGTTGTTATTTTTAGCTCAGTAATTTTTAAGTTCTTCAGTTTGCAATCAATCAACATATAATTATATGGTGTCTTACATATAATATCTTTATTTTAGTGATGAAAACAACACCTTCATTCACCAGTGTACAATTGACTTCTGATTATCCACGGTTCCGTTATGATGAGGTTGTCTTTCTTGGACCCCAACACCTGCATTCTAAAGGGGGATTACTGTATTAATTTTTGACTACTATCCTTCACCTTGATTTTCTTTTTTTTCTTCTTCTTCTTTTTTTTTTTTTTTTTTTTTTTTTTTTTTAGTTGCTTTTAATCACAACCTAACGCAGGCTATTGATCTACTGCAGTGAGTAAGTAGTGTGGATTGGAAATGAAGAATAAACTCCCGGTGAGATTCTAACTCGCGTCCATTTTGCATAGGGAAGCCTGATAAACACCCAGCTGCCCTTACCGTCAGAGCTACGAGAACACTACGGCTTGGCATAAAATCCAATCTAACCCTTAAACCTACACTCCATTTGCGCAAGGAATTTACCAGGCTTCCTTCTACAAAAGGGACACAAGTTTGAATCTCACTGTGAGCTTATTTCTTATTTCTGATCCACGCTATTTACTTGGTGCTGTAGATTGATGGTCTGAGTTAAGTTGTGATAAAAAGCAGCTAAAAAATTAAGATGAAGGAAAATAGTAGTCCAAAATTAGTAATAATGGTTTACAATACTTCATCTAATAAAAATAAATAATAAAAAGATAATTTCTTTACTAGTACAGAAACAAAAACAAACATGGCACTGGAGAGATCGGGAATGGAGAGTAGGTTTAAAGTGTTTTATTTGTGGCGGTAACTTTGATTATACAGGGTAGCACAAAATAAGCTGAACAGTAAACAATGGACCCTTCCACTTGAAGTTATGGACAGAGAAACATAGAAACAAGCATTCAAATGTCATCCCTAACTTGGAATGGAAGAGTCCATGTTTGACTGATAGAAATTTATGTTATTTACAGTTGAACCATAGAACTGCAATGACTAAAATTTCAGTTTCAGAGAAACATAGAAACCAGCAGAAAATGTCATCCGTAACTGCAAATAATAGAAGTTTCCATCAAACAATGGACCCCTCGTCCATTGTTTGATGGAAACTTCTATTATTTGCAGTTGAGCCAAAGAACTGCAATAACTGAAATTTCAGTCATCTGTAATCAATGGGTTAATGCCTTGATGGTCTATTTTTCTTCAAAGTGATTTTGTAAAATCTTTAGTCTGGAAATTGACAGGTTGATCAGACGACTCTTTTCAAACTTTGGTCCGTCTATTTCCGTACTTATATTACATTAAGTATGAATATAAGAATAAATCTGTACTGTATTCAATTTCTTGTATGGATAATAATTTAAAGAAAACGATCAAAGCCCTCCGAATATCTTAAGAAGGAAAAACAAACTCTGATACTTTGAATGTTTGATTACAAAAAAGAAATTACAAATGAGGAATAAAATAAGAAAAAAAGAGTATCATAATCTCCTTTGATTAGGTTCTTTTTATGAAAGGAATAATGTGTGTACATATGTGTGTGTGTACACACATATGTATGTGTATGTATATATATATGTGTGTGTGTGTGTATATATGAAATATATATATTTTCAGAATTGTCTTCTAGATTTTCCATTTTCTTTCACTAAGTATTGTTTACTTTTTGTGTTTGGCCCGTCTTTGATTAGCTAATTGAATCGGGATATCTATATGACTCTGAGACTGTTTCTTATTTCTTTCCCTTCCTTTGGCTTTTGCGGATTCTTATTGCCATAGAATCTCCGTAATCAAAATGCTTTGTGGGATTCTTTATTTCAAGTCATCAATCAAATCATCAGATAAAATTGAACGGAATTGTTTTCATTCAACTTTTCATTCCGATTTCCTTTTTTA
Source organism: Architeuthis dux (assembly GCA_006491835.1). Taxonomy (NCBI): domain Eukaryota; kingdom Metazoa; phylum Mollusca; class Cephalopoda; order Oegopsida; family Architeuthidae; genus Architeuthis; species Architeuthis dux. Next base: position 2,444,975 of record VCCN01001050.1, on the reverse strand, counting down.
ATTTATTTTTTTTTTTTGCTTTCGTTCTCTTTTATCACTTTTCTTCACAAACTCTGTTTTCCTTCGTTGTATTGAAAACTCTGCAGTCTTATCACTTATCTTTGACAATTATTTCTTCAGTTTCAGAGGAGGAGAAAAATAAACATATTTGACTAATCAGTGAGAATCTGTCACAATAGTTTCTCCCGTTTGTTTTGTTTAACACAAATTAGTATGGTCAAATCACCTAGATGGGTGATCGTCTGTGGATACCAGGTGCCATAAGCAACCAAGATCAATCCCTAGTCTAGTCATACCGAAGACTTTAAAAATGGTACTCAATGCCTCTATGCTAATGAGTAGGATTGAGGGTAAATGGTTGTCGGACCAGAGATAAGTAGCGAAAAGCCTTCAGGTCACAGCTGACCAGCCATTGTTTTGTTTAACATCAACCCTGTCTTGAAAGTTAAGATCTATCTTGTGTTGTCAACAATTATTAATTTTTTGTCAAACTCCAGACCAAATCTGGAGTTGACTTTGTTTTTCTACCATAACAAGAACAAGAATAATCCTCACCAAATTTAGGGGAGCAAAAATTAACATCCCCCTACCGTAATTTAAAATCATGACCAATTGATTGGTAGTTGTGTCCGTTACCGAATGAGCTAAATTGACAAGTCTTACATATCTACAAAAAATTTATGTTAGAATATATGCAAGGGCTTATTTCATTCTAATAAATAAATACATCTATAAAACTGACATTTCCCTATTGTGATTTGAAATCACAACCAACTGATTGGTAGGCAGTTGGTGTCTTACCAACTGAACTAAACTGATAAGTCTTATATATACAAAATTCTTATTTCATTCTAATAAATAAATACATTTATGCTAATAGATATATTTTCATATTCTTTTATTCATTATATATACTATACAAAAGTTGCAGTAATCATCTTCAGTTAGAATAGAAGTAGGCGTGGAGTTTGACCCTGCAGCAGCTAGGCTTGTTATTAGTATTTTCTTTCATCTTAATTTTAGTTACCTTTCATCGCAACCACTCAGGCAGTCAGTCTATGGCAGTGAGTAAACGCCCATAAGTACTTATCACCACTTAAAATCCTTGTCGGCTCCTCCTTCTACAAAATTCAAAATCTGACAGGTACTTGACAATGTTTATCAGTCGCTATTTATATTGAATCAGCAAAAAAAAAAATGCAATTACATAAGTAGAAGTCTTTCACTTTTAGTATTATTCTCTACCAGAGCAGTGCCCATTCCAAAAGTGCATGTTTGGAAGGGCCAGACTTTTATGGCGTGTGGAGCAGCCTGCCATAATTGTCATGTAAAATCATTTTCAGTCCGTCGTACGAAACTACAGCTTCGGAGTATTTCGGTTACTTCTCTTCAGTGTTGCCAATTTAGATATGTTATATCTATATTTAGATCTATTGCCTATTTAGATATTTTATATCTAAATTTAGATAAAAGATCTTTAATCTGTAATTGTTTATTTATTTTTATTAGATTTCTGAATAACCGCTGATCCAAAAAACTTCAAACACGACACTGCACTGCCTTGTATACTGACTAATATATCTGGCGAATGTCAACTTTGTACAATGGTCAGTTGTTGAGTAATCGCTGTGCATTAGATTTCTCAAGACTCACTGATTCAAACAACTTCAAATTTATCACTGCAATGCCTGGTTTGCTGACTAATATATCTGGTGAATGTCAACTTCAAACAATGGCCAGTTGCCATGTTACACACATGCACTCAGAGATTTCTTCAATTATTGTTAGATGGTATAAAAAAAAAACACTGATATTTCATGTGTAACAACCTAATACAAATTGGATTGTGACTATTAATCACTGCTACCCACAACAGGGTTTAGGTTATTCATGTGTTCACACATTTATATGTATCTATGTATCCGGACTTCACCCAGCCCTAATCGTTCATAGTAGAAACTTGAAATTTTGCACATACAAACTCCTCTCAAGAAGTAGGGAAAATGTTTTTTTTTGTTTTTTGAAAATTCCCCCCCTAAATAGGTTTTTAGTGGGTATGGTTCAATTTGCAATGTAAGTTCATCCTAAATTGATCCCTTAGTTTGTGTCCGGCTGCATTCACGCTTGTTTTTTATTTTTAAAAAACTTTTAAATCATGAATTTATGGTTCAAACAATACTGATAGTATTCATCAAGGTAACTTAATTTTACCACCACCACTGCTTAATTTACAAAGTAAAAAGAAGCATATGGTTGGCAGTGATTCATATTTTCCCTTGGAATGCTAGTTTTGTTTCTTTTATTTTGAAAGGAACTTTTGAATTCAAATCAAGTTGAGTTCCAATCCCGTTCATCCATAAAAGCCTATTTTAAGCAGGATCGGCCCTAGGTACTGGCAACATGGGTAGTCACTCAGGGCGCTCAGTGCTAGGGGACGCCTGTCATGTGTCTGAGACAGTAGGACTTTCTAAATACAAATGAATAAATTAAACAGAATAAAAACAGTCAGAATAAGAAAATTCTCTGACGAGTCAGATTTTTCAGGAATATCTTTGTAGTTAAAAACTTTTTGTTGTGATGAAACTTAGAGAAACAATTTGCCACGGAAATTCTCATGACTGATGATAAGCTCATTTAATTAATGCATTGTCATTTAAATTATTGATATTTTATATCAATCAGTATAGTATAGCACCTACCATAAATTGTGGTATATAAGTCAACCTCAAAATTCTTTGCTCAGGCCTATACTATTTCATATATTTTACACTCGCCATATAAGTTGACCCCTTAGTTTTCTAAAAAGATTTTACAGCTAGAAATTCGACTTATACAATTGCAATTTACAGTATTTATATTCCCAAAAGTTATTTTTCTCGTTGTACAACATAAATTATGTCCACTCGGATGGTGTAATGGTTAGCACGTCTGCCTCGCACAGAAGGTCCTGAGTGTGAAAAACTCTTCATTAGGACAAATTTCCCTGTGTACTCAGCAGCTAATTGAGTAAACTCTAAGCTATGTGATAAGGGTGGAGGTATCCATTCGGTGGACTTGCATCCTGCCAAGGGAGTGGTCTTAAAAACTTTTAGGAATAAAGTCCTGGTCATGAAACTTGCAAGGATCACTAAGCTGACGCATGCAACAGAAACCGTGTCTTCGTCACCGGCCGACATACTCCATTGAAATTTGTCTCTTAAGAGACTAAACGTTTTACCTTTTACAATAAGATTATACTATACTTTAAAGGGTGCCAAACTTTGACTTTTCACCTATTTGAGCTCAGCCGACCAAATGCATCTTAGTCAAGAAGTTTTGTTAGTAGTTGGCAAAAGACAAATTGTTTGTTCACCAAAGTGTTTGTCGTGAAATATCCACAGCTTAATTTGCACTGACAGCATACAAGAACAAAACTTGCACCATTCTTTTGGAGTCGGGTTCCGAGTCATTCAAATTGACTTTGACAGACATTTACATACACGCGTGGGTGTCTGCAGCAGTGATTATTGTCAAGTAAGCATGTGTTTTGTTACTGCTTAAAATAATCACTTGTGTGCAACTGACTCAATTGTCTGTGGAGCCAAGGAGAAACATACAGTAATTCCCCGCTTAGCGTTACCTCATTTAGTGCTGATTCGCTATAGCACTCCTTTTTCAAACATTTTTTCATAATAAATTTAGTAATTTTATATTTCCGAAATAAATAATGAATGCTAAAAGACAATCTCTGAAATAACTGTATACTGTACACTTTGGTTAATGTACCATGTGTATGAGAATAAACATATACACATACACAATAATTTATCATGTAACAATATACATTGACACCTAGTTATATTTCACCAGCTCCGGAAAGTAGCTAACAGATGAGATACACAGAACTAATCAATTCCATCTTGTTGAGGCTAAATGACATCATATATTATAAAATAATGAGAATGACCTTGACAGGAAGCGCAGCAGCAAGCCAAATAGAGGTGTTCTGGACATGCCATTTATGCTAAGTTATAATGACCTTGTATAGTGCTATTTCATTTAGCGCTGCATTTTTTAGGAATGTATCTAGAGCGCTAACTGACAGGGTTTTCATGCGTCCTGGAAAACCTGGAAGATAGTTGACCAATTTTCCAGTCCTGGAAAACACATGGAAAATGAAAGAATAAGTAAAATGTCCTGGAGAATTATTTAGATAATTTCTAGATGATTTCCTAGAACATCTAGATATTTTTTATTGGATATTTTTTGACTCAATTTTGGATATAAAAATTTCAATAAACTTGGCAACGCTGGTCCTCATTGGTCAGTGCCCTGAGCCTCGGTTTTGGCTTAACTGGTTTTTCCAGTTGACTGAACATGTGTATTTTCAGGGTTCCCCCATGCATGCTGGAAAATAGTTGACCAATTTTCCAGTCATGGAAAACACATGGAAAATGAGTAAAATCATTTGTAACAAACGAGAACGTTTGGAGCAATATCATCCTCTCTTCTAACTATTAAGCATTGGTCAATGAAGTTCAGTGCCAAAAATCACACTGACTGTGAGATTTTCAGGAAGTTTTGTTGCATAGGAATATAAATTTAAAAATTTTATATGGGGAAAAAAATGTTTTATGATTATTTTATATAGGAATTTTTTTTTGTGTTATGTTCATTATCATGTCAAACTATTACCAAAGACATTTGCATAAGAATAAAAAAAATTATAATTATTTAGACTTTTAAAGATTGATTTATTATTTAGACTTGTTTGGCATAACTCCTTTTTATCAGGGCCGTAACGAGTGGGGACCCCACAACTTATTGCCAAAAAATATATTTTATGATCTCGGACTGCTACAATGCAAGGTATTTGGGTCCTGAGATGCTTGGAAATTTGAAATTTGGTTACCCCTTGGACTTTTCCTTGTTTATACATTATTTCACATAGGAAGGGGGAATTAGTTTGGTTTTGTATATTAGGCTCATTATTTTATATATATAATTGAATATTATTAATCATCGTGCCCCTCAACACTGGTTTATTGCTGGGTTTAGGTTATTCAGGTGTTCTGACATATGTATCTATCCAGACTTTGCCCAGCCCTAATCATTCATAGTAGAAACTTGAAATTTTGCACACACACTCTCCTCAATGAGTAGGGAAAATGTGAAAATCTGCCACCCAAATAGGGTTTTAGAGGGGGGTTTAATTTTCAATGTAAGTTTATGCTAAATTGGTCCCTTAGTTTGTGTCCAGCATTCATGCTTGTCTTTTGAAGATTTGGACTTTTTAGTGACCAACAAAAGGCGAGAGGAGTAACTTATTCATTGATCACCCCATTTCCCAACTTTTTTAATTATGTATGTTTTTATTATTAAGTCCAAATATAAATTTGACTTGAAAAGTAAATGGTGCCCGCTGCACTACTGGTAGTCGTGAAAGTGCTCTTCGATGTAAAAAGTTTCGGGACCACTGAGCTAGATTATCACTGAAATATCCTGGGAAATGATCTCTAGAAAAGTGTGGGGATCCTGACTGAGGTAAATCTGTTTTCTTCAGTTCAATTAAAAAAAAAGAAGAAATTTAAGATATAATAGGCTAATCAAAGACCTGAAAAAAGTAAATGTGTAATATTTATTTGTAGAGATTTCAGTACAGTCAAATTGCATTGGACTCACCGTTTCGTGTAAGATCACCAAAGTTAAGCAACGTCAAGCCTAATCAGTACCTAGATGGGTGACCATCTGGGAATACCAGGTGGCATAAGCCAAGGATCATGTAGAGATCACCCCCACCATCTGCAAAGACCTCAATCTTGTCTGGGTAAGGCCAATCACCCTCCCCACTCTCATGTCTGGAGAGTTGCAATGTTTAAAATGGTACATCCAACCAAGGACAGAAGTCTGGAATGGCTGATGAAGACGGAAGATTCTGACTTAGAAGGTATCCTAGCAAAACGTGAGTGGCAAGTGTAAGGGCACACCAGGATACTTCAAAAGGTGGTGACCAGCCAACTTGGAAAGGATAGGGACCCTACCAAGTATCATCCCAGAGTCAGACACAGTAGATAACCACTGTGTCACCCTACATTGAAAGATATGGAACCTGAAGAGAGGTTTCTGTACTTACCAACTGAAAAGTACAAATGTTTACCTATGTGTAAGCAAAGACTTTCAAGACTAACCTATTTAGGTGCTTGGTGCCTAAATTTATAAAAGGCTATTAAAAGCCAAAAAACGTGTTAATTTTTATTTAATGGTTAAAAAAATCTATTTCTTTATTAAATTTTTAAAATTTTCTATATTTTGAAGAACCAAATCTTGATGGGATACATTTGTCCCATTAGACTTTTTATCCCAGAACATGAAATTAGCAGATCACCTAGCCTGCATATCTTCCCTGTAGATCCCAGTAGACCTCTAAAAGTCTACAGGGCATATATATCCCAGCAGTCATTGACACCTTGGGATATATAAACATACCAGATGTTTGTTTAGGACAAGGTGCCTACTGGTCCATGTTCAGCCCCATTATATTTCTTCAAAAATTGGCTGAATTTTGAATTTAAAACTGACAATGGATATAGTGGCAACCACCTCTTTACTCAATCCATTCACAACACATTGGCTGAACAATTTACAATGTTTTTTCTGTATCTTATATTCATGTCCTCTAGTTCTATCTTTATTAAAATGAAAGAATTTTTCAGGTTCCACATCCGTGCAGTCCCATACCAACTTAAATGTCTCTATTGTCTGCTTTTTCTGTGAGGTTGCATTTCTGTATCCTTTCCTCGTACGTTAATTCTTCCATTCCATTTATCATTTTTGTAAACCGACATTGAACGTCTTCTATTTTCTTTGTCTTTTATTAGGTATGGACTCCACACTTGTTGGCAGTATTCCAAACTTGGTCAAAATAATATTTTTTATAGATTTAACATGTTGAACAAACATATATGTCCCAGGAGTCTCAGAAAGGTTAAAAGACTTCTTAATGAATTATAAAAGAAGCGTTTATGTATGCTGACCCCACACTATTATTATTAAGTTGCAAATGGACTGGAAATTGCCTTATTCTCCTAGTTAGAGCATTTTAATGGTATTGCATTAATACAAATCTAGCTACGATGTGCTATTTTTGCTGTGTTACGATAACAAACATAGAATCAAGTTCACATTAGGCACCCTAAAAATTGTTGAATTGAAAAGGGACACATTTTGCCTCGACACTGGTGACGTCACTGAAACGTCAGCAGTGTTACCAAGATAAACAAATTCCATGTGTTGACATCGAAGAAGAAACTAGCCATATTGAACTGGTATCGCTAGCATTCTTTTGGTTATTTACATTCGATAAAAAATAGCTTGTTTTTTTTTAAACTAACAAACTTTTGAAGTTACTAAGATACTTTCTTCCGGAAAAATAAAAACTATTTTTTATGCTTTAAGTGTATTATGAGTGAAGGCAAAAAACTATTCTTTTATCAAATGTCTCCATAAATGTACATATACATTTATTAGTATACATCAACTCCCCCATTAACATCATGGTTAGGTTCCTGCAAACCATGACTTTAACTGAAACAACATTAAGTGAAACCGATTTCACCATAGACACAATTATTTAAATAGGGGTTATTTAATTTATTGTAGTGTAGGAATTTTGCAACTAACTTATGTCTAGTCAGAAAAATCACTTAATTCACTATTCCACCTACAATATTTTATATTATTGAATATTTGTATCTTTTATTTTCTCAACAACGTTATAATGAAACAACGTTGAATGAAGTGATGTTAATGGGGAGTTGGTGTATATTTGTTTTTGTTTTTCCATATTCCTGAATATTATTGATTTTTAAATGGACATAAATATTGTGATAATAGAATTTGTGAAATGTTAAGCTCAGAAATTAGAAGGAAAAGCTTTTAGAGTAAAGCTTCTAATTCATCTCTTCTTCTGAAATATTAACGACACAATTGCTAAGTATTTATTTACTTTTCATGAAATTGCTGCACAATTTTCTCGTTGAATTCTAAATTTCTTTGCATAGGTTTGTCCTAATAGAGCATTTTAAACAGCAGAAAGCTTGAGTCTAGTTAAAAGAAAAAGAGACATCATTCTCGGAACAGTACGCCTGGAAGTGCCTCTTGTTGCTTTTCAAGAATGATAAGACAAAGGACTGACTGTTCAAAACCTGCAAAGTTGTTTATACAATTTTTGACAGCATTTGTCAACATTTGTTTCTGTAATAAAACTATTTGTTTCCAATTGATTTCTCAAGTTAATCCCTGTTAAAATGTCCAAACAGAAATAAATAATCATTGCATCAAAAACAAAACAAAAAATATCGTCCAAAATGCAATATAATTCATTGGGAAATGAAAAAGTTATAAATATATATATGAAGTGTATACGTTAGTTGTAAACCCTGTGTAGTCTGATTTCTTGCTTTCTTTCCTGTAGTTTTTATTTTTTGTTTTGGGGATTGATTTTTTAAAGAAACCAATATGACGTAGCACAAGGAAAAAAGACAAGAAGAATTCCTCTTTCTTTGCCCACTCTCTCTTCACCTTTTCAAATTTGGTGCAAAAGAAAGTTTTTGGCATTTATAGAACTGTCACCATTTGTTGGAGGTAAAAATATAAAGAGCATGAAATAAGCAGTAAAAAAATAAGCAAAAAAAATGATCATGGAACAAAAATGTTCAAGAAAAACAATTGATACTTTATAAATACACTGATGATCCAAAACATTATGACCCCTTGCCTAATAAGGTATTGGTCCTCTGTGTGCCCGCAAAATACCTCTTACACGAACAAGCATGGACTCTACAAGACCTCTAAAGGCTTCCTCTGGGATCTGGTGCCAGGATGTTAACGGATCCTTTAACTGCTGCAATTAATGTGTTGGAGGTTCTACAGAACAAACTTGTTCATCTAACATATCCCATGAGTGCTCAATGTGATTAAGATCTAAGGAGTTTGGTGGCTAGGGCAGTTTGTGCCACAGTAGCCATTCTGTTGGATCATACTTGGCATGAAAGCCTCTGTTCACTTCTCACATCTCTCTACTTATGGTTTTCTAATTTCAAAGTTGTTGGATATTTCCCAAATTTACTGCAATAAAACCTTTTAGGTGAGACCAGATAAACTCATGATAAGAAATGAATTATCTAACTACAATTGATATATTAGTCAGCACAGAAGGCAGTGCAGAGTCGCGTTTGAGGTTTATTTGGATCAGCGTTTCTCGAGAAATCTAACAAAAAATTAAAAATTAAAAATCTTTCTTCAGAATTTACATAAATTATCTCCCTTGACTTCCGCTCTTTAGAATTATCTAAATTTATATAAAAAAAAATCTAAATTAGAAACACTGAAGAGAAGTAACCGAAATACTTGAACGTAGTTTCATATGGCTTCTCCATACACCATAAAGTTTGGCCCTTCCAAACATGCACCTTTGGAACGGACACTGCCCTAGTGTACAAAATTATACATTAGTGAATAAGAGAAAATGATCAAAAACATAAGGAAATTTAGTTGCAAGTGAATGAAATTTTGTAATAAAGAAACGAGGGTGAATGATACGGAAATAGTTTAAGAAACTCTGCCTTACATCATGCAGTAGTAATAACATGATAGTCTGATTGTTGAAACTGTGACATTTTTAACCTTATAATGCAAGAAGCATTGTTTGACGATACATGTTTGTAATATGATAAAATGTCTCATCAGACATGTCTCATTTCCGAGCCAAGGTTTATCAATCTCTTTCATTTCAGATCTTCAAATCCTTTGAACAAAGCATTTTTAGCCTCTCCGCTGGCCACTTCATATTTCCTCTAGATCGGTCAATGTAACATTAGAACCCTGCTCACTTGGTGAATAATTTTTGGCCTAAGGGAAGCTACTGAGGTAACACCTTTTTAGCCTTTCATTTGGCCACTTTCTATTTCCTCTTGAGTGGTCAATGTAACATTAAAATCCTGCTCAGAAATGATCTGCAGGCAAAGATGCAGTTTGAATGAAAGCCTTCTTTGCATGAAAATATTGACGCTAATGGTTTCAGCTGACATGCAATGTTTCTCTTAATGCAGGATTTTGCATGCAATACACGATTAAGTAAATAAGTTGTGCGGGAACTGTTTTTCTTAATATATTTCTGACACAATTAGAAAATTCCTTGATGGCAAGGGTTGGGAAATGGAAATGCCTGGAAACTCTACTTTAGGAAAAGGAATGTATTGATTTTTAAAAAATTTTATCTTCCACTTATACTCGAGGTGTTGTGGGGCGGTGGAGATGATGGTCGCATTACTTTCGTCCATCCTCTTCCACGCTCCTTTATTTTACATGAGCAATCGACCACAATCAACTTCTAGCTTGCCAGGCCCATCAAAGGCACTTAAGCTTTTCCCAAAGTAAAGAGACATGGGGGTGGGAGATGATGGGCCTTACCCTGCCACACTGACCTATGACGTATTGGCATGGTGAATGAGATGGATACATGCCTTTCCCAAGGGCATTAGTGCAAAGTGAGCACAAACTGTCTAAGACAGAGTTTGAACTTGTAATGATTTCCTGGGGTGAATTTATGCAGGAGAGGAAGTGATTTTTGTGTATATACTCATGTAAACGCTGAGTCCCCTGATTTTAGCAAAAGAGATCTGTGTTTTCCCTTTAATTCTGTGTTAAACTCAATCTTGTTTTCCCAGTATGAATATTTGACATATTTTTAATTTTTGCTTTAAAATTTATTTGAATTTATTAAACATTTTTCAAACTCCAGTAATAATATACCACAACAAAAACAACAATGAAGTGTGCAATCAAATGAAGAAAAAATATTGCCAGAGTTGTAATGCAAGGTCTGTAATAAAAAAAGATTATTATATATTATATTATCTACCAATGGCATGACATGACATATATGTTTATTATAGTATAAGCTTATGTTGAATGTGATAAACAAGAGCATAAAAAAGCAAGTGTCATATTTATTACAGTAATATGGACTAATATTTTTCAACAATTCAGGGTCCAACTAATGCTATGATTATTTTGACCACACTTGAGTTTCAGACTCTCAAGAAGTTGTATCCATGTAATAATTAATTCTATAAGTTTAAAACTAAAAATATAGCTTAAATTGACTTTTACATGGGTAGATGTATTTTTTAATCAGTTTTGTATTATTACAGTAGACTTTAACTAATTCGGCTACTTCACTAATTTGGCACTGATTTAAAATGCTGTGGGCCACTCTAATTAAAAGTTTCCAGGGTTACTGCACCAACCTGTTGCACATTGTTTTGGTTGCATTATATCTGTTAACACATGTTCTCTTGTAAACACAGGCAAGCGATTCTTGCTTGTTTTCTACATTTGTTAATATCATTTGCTCTTATTCAACCCCAGTTATGGCCCCAGTAAATAAAGGAAGAGCACCACATGCTGTGAAGCAAAAACCCAGCACATTATCGATTAAAGATAAGGTTGATCTCTTGAACAAACTGGACAGTGATGTATCAGTAAAAAGCTTGTTCGAGTGTTGCAACATTCAAAAGGGCACAATATAGAGAAATAGAAAGAAAAACTGCTGTATTCTTTTGCTGATAGTGGCTCAAAGAAACAGATATGAGAAAAACTATGAAATGCTAGATAGTTGATAAAGTGGTTAAAGCTTTGTGTAAGTGAAGGTGTTGAACTGTCTGGAGATATGGTGAAAGAAAAAGCAAGAGTGTTTTATGAAGAACTAGGACTACATTTAATGTTTCTGTTCCCTTATCTAATTTATACTGATTTACATGATAATTTAAAAGTATGATGAGGTGGTTAATTCTATAAGTTTAAAACTAAAAATATAGCTTAAATTGACTTTTACACAGGTAGATGTATTTTTCACTAATCCGGCACTCCTCATGTCCAAATGGTGCCAGATTAGGTAAGGTCTACTGTATTATTTTTTTTTTCACTCTTTTCTAAAAAACGGAACATTTTTTCAACAGAACATCCAAGTTAACTACAGGATTATCCTGGCCTTGAAGTGTGCAACTCCAATAAATAAAGAAATATTGCAGAGTTGTAATGTAAGGCAAAAAAAAATATTCAGGGCTGCCAGCAGCATTTCCTAAAGAAAACCAAGATCACGCGTTCAAATAAACCCAGATTCTACTAAAAAACGCAGATAACATTAAACTCAATCAGACAGTTTAAAATAAATTATTTTTACCTATTTATTAACAGTTACTAGTTAGCTACTACATAGTGTTACAAATAAATGTTACTTTTGATTTTATTACTATTCATTGAAATCTTCAAAAATTGAGACCGTTTCGTTATAATTATCAGCTTTTTTGAGTCTTACAGAAAGGTTGTTTGTTTCATAACGTAAGAAGAAATAAATCTGTGGAAACTCATATTGTAAAAAATAAAAATACTTAAATTTTATATGTATTTAACAACCATTTCTGATACATAATATAAATGTTAGTGCAAAGTTTGTATAATGTGAAATGCAGGGAGTTAAGTATCGTTTCCGGTTGTTACTCGACAGATTAATAAAGTAATAAAAAACTTGAGAAACTAATGTATGGAAAAAAAACACAGATTTCATTTAAATTTTAAAAACCCAGAAAACCAAGACAAGTATCCAAAATCCAGATCTGGGTTTAAAAACCCAGCGCTGATAGTCTGGAGTATTATATTATCTACCAATGAGACATGACATATATGTTTATTTTAGTAAGTTAATATGTTGAATGTAATAGATAAGAGCATAAAAAAGCAAGTGTCATATCTTGATTTGCTTGCAAATGTTAGTCTCTCTATAAATCAGTCTCCCATACAAGTTTACTCTTGATTTTTAGCCTAGAAATCATAATAGGCCTTGTGTAGATCTCAACTGTAGTTTTTGAGGGGAATGGAACAATAACTTATGCCAATGAAGCCTCCTACTCTATAGGCATATAAAAATCATTTCAGGAAACTCTCATTAAATTCCCCCTATGTCCTATAAATCTGAGGTGTGCAAGCCTGAAGCACCAAGTACCAAAGGGAAAATGTTTACTTTTTATTATTAGAGAATTTTTCTGTTTCTTTTTCCCTCATAGTACTTGTAATTCCCGAATGATTTCTCGTACTTAGCCTGTTGCACCTAAGCAGTTTTTGAAGTACTAAATTGACTGGTTAATTTCTTTTTGAGTGTAGTATGATTTTAGCTGATTTCATTTTATTCTTGGTCTTTGTCTGAAATTATTTTTCAGTGGAGTTTAATTGTTTCTTCTCAATTATGCTTTAAGTTTAATTGTTTCTTCTTAATTATTCTTTTCTTATTGTTTTGTGTGCTGCAAGATTGACAACATTTTCCTGCTGAAATTACTTTTCATAACCTAGTTAATGTAAATTGGCTCAATCACCAATGGTTACACCCAGAAAGAGCTAGCTCCAACAAAAGAGTAGGACTGGGAAAGAGCTAGCCACAAAAGAGCTTGCGATAAAAAGAGCTACTTGGGGGTGGGCTACTTGGGGGGACTAGTACGATAAGGGCTAGGCAGGAAACAACACAAGCTATTCTAAAAAAGTGTCCTGCTTATGTACACACATATTATATTTATGTAAGCCATATAGAATAAACACTAACCCTCACCCAAATTAAAGTATTATCAAATTCCACCTAGCTCTTTCTGTGCTTAGCTCAAAAAAGTATTATCAATCATCACCTAGCTTTTTTGTCATAACCTTTTTTTAGCTAGTGACCTCAGCTTTTTTTATAGCTAGCTCTTTCAGGGTCTAAGCTCTTTTGTCCTAACCTCTTCCATAGCTAGCTCTTTCAGGGTAGCTTTTTGTAGCTAGCTCTTAGTGAGTTCACCAATGACAAACATACAGAACATCTGCTTTGGACACAAATTACTAATACCTTGTATTGCTGTCAGTCATCTATGATTGTTTACATTTGACTCAATTCATTACAAGAAAAACATGCCACAAGTTTTGTTTGTAATGCAGTTTTCATTTTAGTTTGCGTCTCAGAAAAAAAAAATCAATAAAATACTGACATGTTTTTTCTACCTCATAGAGAATAATGCTAAAAGTGAAAGATTTACTAATGTAATTGCATGTTTTTGCAGATTAAATGTAAATCCTACCATAATTCACCAAACATCTGTCCATCTGTATGTGACAGCATAACTCAGGAACCACACAACATATCCCCATGAAATATGTTGTGTGTACTAATTGGACCCCCGGGCATGTCTTTAGCTGGTTAGTTTTGGGAAATAAAAACAAAATAATAATAGTGTGGGGTCTGCATTTGCACTCTCCCCAATAATAATGATCTATCTATATAATACTAAAAGTCTTATTCTGTTTATCTGTATGTGACCTCTAAGTAGCCGAACACACATTGTAACCAGTGGAGTTGAATTAAGGACACCCTAAAATAAACAGTATTGATCTCTTATTTAGGCCTTCTGCATGAACTAGCTGAAAATCCCACCTGTGGGTAGATTTTCAGTTAGTAGATATCATTTATTATTATTGGAGGTTTTTGAGCCCTTAACAACAATGGTGTCTATCCAAGAAGTTAGACTTATTTTCAAATATGATTTCAAATTAGGACACAATGCTGCTCAAGCTGCTGATAATATCAACAAAGAATTCAAGTGAACGCTACAGTGCAAACTTTCAATGTTGATATGAATTTCTTTGCAGCTTTTGTAACAAACAAACATTAAGTTGCTAATTGGACTGGACATTAGAGCATTTTAACAGTATTGTGCTTATGAAAATCTTGCTACCATGTGCTATTTTGCTGTGTTACGGTAACAAACCCACAACCGACTAAAAATTATATCCTTATAATATTCACTGATTTATTCAGAATAATGTACTTATCTTGGTTGTTATTGCCACATGGCCTCTGTACCGGGTGTCTGTCATACTCGGTAACCTTCTAGGAATTTTCCATGTCACTTTGACCATGTGTTGTTGCTTGTCTGCTTCTTTCACTGAACCAGCATATATGATTTTTTGACACTGCTTGATCCAGGGATCGAACTTGTGACTGCCAGGCAGATATTACTAGATATGTTTAAACAACATTGTTATCCACTTGTCCATTTGTCCCGTATCGTATTATTGTAAAAAAAATCATATTATAATATAGATTGAAATAAAAAAACAGGAGAGCCGTTATCTTTTTTTTATATCTATATTTCATCATTTTGCCTGATTGAAGTTCAACTTTAACTTTTGTTCTTTCCAAAGTTTTGTGTTTTTTTCTCCAACATTTTCCCCTGATTTATCAGATTCTTTTTGTCTTTCTTCCCCTTGAGCTTTTCTGTTTTTCTTCAAAAGGTCTATCATTTGGCGTAATGCCTGCTCCACAGGGGAAGAGGGAAGTTTTTCTCTAAGGGAGATAACCTATTGACTGACTGACCTCATGTATGTGTATGTATATATATGTGTGTATATATATATATGCTTTAAAAGAAATGAGATATACATCTTTTAATGCTTATTTTTTATATCCTCTTTGATAACTTACATAGTTTCATTTGGTTTCCCAAGATGTTAAGGGGGGGGGTATCCTTTTTTTTTTTGTTGGTCTTATCTCATCATCATTTTATCATCCGTCATTGGACATAGACCTACCCCAAGATTTGCCTGACCTCTCGACCGTGAGCATCGCAGAACCAATAATTTCTGAACTTGTCACATCATCTTATTTTTTTGCCGGCCACAAGTTTTGCATTTGATCTCTGGAGATCCACGTTGTGCGTCCTGAAGTCCAGCGGTTGGCTAACATTCTTGCAATATGACCTGCCCATTGCCATTTGAGTTTTCTTATGGTTTCTATATCTCTGAGCCCTGTTTATTTTCTAATATATTGTGCTGTCTTGTGATCTCTCCACATGATGTTAAGCACGATTCTCTCCTGTGCACGTTGCATAGTTCTCAGTTTGAGGGCCAATCTTTTGGTTAGGTTCCATGTTTCAGCTCCATAGGTTGTATACCCTTCTTTTTAAAACCAATAGGAGCTTCTTGTTCTTTAAGATTGAACTTGCTCTGCCGAAAGTTTGCAAACCTAGAGTGATTCTTTGCTTGATTTCTTCTTTTTTTGAGGATTTCATGGAGATTTGTTGTAAATAATTTTATTTCTGATCATCTTCCATCCATTTATAATCACTGTTACCCACAACAGATGGGTTTAATCAATGTTGCTGGGTTTAGGTTATTCATGTGTTC
>VCCN01001050.1:2404424-2419560 GCA_006491835.1 Architeuthis dux | reverse complement strand
TAGGTTTTTAGTGGGGGTTCAATTTAAGTTTATGCTAAATTGCCAACATCAACGCTTTTAAAAAAAGAAATCTGACTATTTTAGTGATCACTTCTCAACAAAGGTGATAGATGTAACTTTTTAATCATCCCTTTTCCCAATTTTTTAATTGATTACCCCTAACACGGCATGCTGCCATGCCAAAAGACTTTGGTCACCTGACAGTTTCTATTGAGTGACTAACCAGATCTGGAATTGCAAAGACTGAGCTCCATGTCCAATGGAATATATCAGGTTTGATTTCCTTGCCAGAGTTAAACAAGTAAAATGATTGTTAGATACAAATTCTATCTTCATGCATTCAACTGACGAAAACATTATTTTGATTGAACCATTAAACACACCACATTTCAAAATTTCCAGCAACCATTTCTATCAGATATGTATGAGTCATTAAATTTTTTACCTCTGTCAACGAAGTTGGGAGAGGTATATGTATTCACTTGTGTCCATCTGTCTGTTCAACCACACAGTATCTCCGAAAGTTCTCAATGAATTTCAATGAAACTTAGTGGGCAATGGGCTATGAAAGAAGTGATATTAAAGTACAGTTACCTCCCGTGAATCGTAGCTATATGTAAACACCTCAAAATATCTCCAAAAGGTCTCAATGAATTCCAGTGACATTTTGTCAAAGGATAGGCCATGGGCTAAGGAAGAATTGATTAAATTTTGGGGCAGATCCAGGTATATTTACAGTTACCTCCTCTGTATACTGTAACTGTTTGTGAACTGATTTTCATTCAATTTTTAGTGACAATTGGGTTGGCAGAGGTATGCGCTCTGGGAGTGCTTTCTAATTTTTTTTGTGAGTTACTCTTACTTGAAGTTGAGATTAGTTGTTCTTTCAACTTGCAGATTGTTTTTTCGGTTTGGCTGCAGACGTGCTTGTAGAATAATCTGCCAAATGGTAAGAATTAGATTTGGCCACCATTTCTCATTCCAATGTTATTTTTTATGTTTCAATGACAGACTCAATAGATTCTTTCTGTCTTGATTCTCTGATTATTGAATAAAAGACATGATTTTCTTCTGTAGTTCTTTTCCTGAAATGTCTTAGATTAATATTGTTCTCCACTGCAAGATGGAGACTTTGACAGCATTACTGTATCGGATGCAAAATATAGAGAATGAGTCTTGTCACTGTTTATCGACCTTGTCTAGGAAGATAAAAAATCAAGATGGCTTCCTCTTTATTGATTGAATATCAACTGTAGGAAGACATAAAAAGTAATTATTGAGAGAAGCTGCATGTTTTTTACCAGCATGTTTTTTTTTGTGTTTACAATTATGCTGTTCTAATCGCATTGAAAGTTAACCAGCTTGAAATTGAAATCTCAAAAGGAAGCAATATATACAAAAAAAGGAAAAAAGATCCTTGAAATGGACAAAATTTATTCAAAATGTTGAGAGAATAAAATAAAAAATGGCAGTTTTTGTCTGAGATTTTGAGATGAGTTGTTATGCCAATGATTTCTTTTTTCTGTCCTTATCGTTGTCGTTTTTCTTTGCAACTTTTTGTCTGAGATTCTAAGATCAATTGTTGTTAGTATCCAATAATTTTTTCATTTTTTTTCATCATCCTCATTGTTTTGTTTTTTTTTCTTTGAGAACAACTTTAAGATTAGATTTGTTAATATTCAAGGACTTTTTAAAAATTATTCTCATCTTTGTATTTCTTTTTTTTTCTTTGCAAATTTTTATCCTAGATTTTGAGATCAATTGTTTGTTTTTCATGATTTTTTTGTGTGTGTTTAACCGTTTCATTCTTCAGCCTTCTTCAGGTTGAATTTCTGTCTGGTATTGGGTTTGTTGTGGAAGAGGAGTAATTAATATTATCGACTGTAATTTATATGGATTATATCCCTTTAACAAAAAACTTGACAAGAAAATACAGAACAAAAGGACTCTGACTCTATTGCTTCCATGTTGTGCAGCACATAATGTATTCAAGGTGCTACATCATGTACAGTCCTCAGCCAGTCTGCTAGGGCCATTTCATCTCCTGTTGACCAGTTGGAAGTCCCTGTCCACTGTCAGCTGCCAGCTCATCTTGGACTGCCCTCTACTTCTCTGGCCTTTTGGTCAGAAAGGCTTTCACTGGTATCCATCATACTGTTTCCCGCTGAGGGTGAGAAGCTGAGAAGCGTTCTGATCTGTTTTCCTACTTCACTTGTTTTACTGAAACAGAGTTCTAACATGAGGCCAAACCCCCTTGCAGTTAATTAAAAGGGACTGTAGAAGGAGTATTGTTTCTGTTGATCAACAGCCGACATCCACATGATATGAAGTGGATCACTCTTGGTCTGATACATCAAGGGGAATTCCTCTGCCCTAGCTGGTGACTTGTATTTTCTTTCATCTTAATTTTTAGTTGACTTTTTTCAATGGTGGTCATACTTATTTTCAAACCATAATTCTTATAGTGATGAGTCATTTTCCTATTGCCCATCAAGTGTTGGTGAATGTATCTGTTTGTATGGTGCTTTTTTGTTGCTTGCCAAGATCTGAGCCTATCCAAATTGCCAAGTATGGCAGTGTAGGCAGCACTTTTTGAACATCCAACTTCAGAAGCTAATTCCCTGTACAATTCTTTAAGCTTATATAGTTGCACATTTTGCCCTCGTTTCAGGTGATAAATTAGATTTTTCCCCCCATTGCAATGACCTCAATTCAAATAAAAAAAATATTAAAAATAACTTCTTCTCCACAAACAAAAAGTAAAATTAATTTTGAGCAGTGTCTTTAAACTAAGTGATGATATTATCTAAAAAGAAATATGTTATATATTTATATTATTCTCTTGAGAGCATAAAATGTGCTTTAATTTTACATAATATTATGGTTAAAAAAGTTACATAAAAGAAAATGATGATTATCTTAACATTATTGTAATCATCTGTCTAAATTAAGTTACTACATTGTGTGTGTATGCATATATATATGTACATTTGCACACATGTATAAATATATTTGTTCATGTGTATATATTAATATATGGATGTACAGTATGTGTATATATATTGGTGATAATGATGTATGCATGCATTAGATTGTATGTTTTTTTCATGTTTGAGTATTTCATATTTGTTAGCCTATATATGTCTGTAGAAATGTGTTTTTACAAATTAATGTGTATTTGTGTGTATATTTATGTATATATTTGTTTACATATGTATAAATTCCTGTGTGTGTATATGCCTATTAATGTACATGTATAAGCTTCACTATATCATAGTCTCTTGTGCTGCATGTGTGTGCAGTTGGGTAGTGCTGTGGGAACAGCATTCCCTTACTTTTGGGGGGGAGGGGAAACAGTGTTCCCTCACTATCTAAACCTTACTAAAATTCTCTATTTGAACAATTCACCAATAAGAAAAATTAGCCAGTATGTGTTCAAATAATCATCCCATATGGTCTCAAAACATCTCTGAAATTGGTTGAATTTCAAAAGAGGGTTAGGTTGGGGAGCTTTAGGCCTCCCTACTCCCTACCAAGAGCAGGCAGCCCTACATTTCCTCACTTCTTTTTTTAGCACTACACCACTCTGTGTGCCTGTTGTGTTTCCCATTAGAATTTTTTCCTGTGTTCTCTTACTGCTTTAGATTTTGGTAAGTAAGAAGAACTACTTACTTTGTGCCCCAGATGCTTCCTACCTGGTCAACAACTCCTACCCTAAAGAATTTGGCAATATATTCCAGGAGAGAGAGAGAGAGAGGGAGGGATTGAGAGGGAGAAGCAAAACAGTATTTTTCTTCCACTGCTCACAACAGTGGATGTGTAGAACTACAAGAAACTAGTAACTATATCGGCTGCTGTATAGCGAGGTGAGTGGTGACCCTTTTGGGCAATGTAGCTCACACGTTCTTAGCAGATCCTAATTGTTAATTTACACGCGTTTTGTGGCCTGCTTACATCTCTAGCCCAGGGCTTCTCAAACTTTTTTCAATCGCGACCCCCTTTTGAAGAGACAACGTTTTTCGACTCCCCTTAATCATTGTTATAAAAGCAATAGGTACTAAGACTATATATTAGTCTTTAGTCGTAAGCTAACAGTAACTAAACATAGAAACAAATTAAGACCAAAAAGAATTGTCAAAAATTGCAACATATTTATAATCTATAAGTTTGGTGTTTATTACGAAAACAAAAAAATAAATTACTTTTATAAAATAAATTACAAAGAGGTGACAAAACAGAATTTATTTTTCAAAAATTAGCGAATAGCACTGAACCATTTTATAATAAGCACCAGAAGGAGTAGATTTTTGTATGGAGATAAAAAAAAAAACTCTAGTTAGAGTAAAAAGATTTTCAAATATTTCTGTGGGCCCCAAATAATCTTTATACAATCCCTGGAGGGGTCTCATCCCCTACTTTGAGAAGCCCTGCTCTAACCTAAATTATTAGAAATCTTAAGTTTTTTTGTGTGTGTGTGTGTGTGTGTAATGCTGTGTAATGCTAATGTAAATATTTGTGACTCAGCTTGATAAAACTTTCTCAACTCTGGTGAAAAATACCCTGTACCTCAAAAATATCTGTTAAAGTTTAAATACTACTTAAAATTCCTTTTAGAATGTATTACTTGGTTATTTATCAGATGGATAATTATAAATGTATTTTGTATTTATATAATGTAAAAATTTATAGTTATAAAAGGTTTGAAAAAAAAAAATCCTGAAACAAAACTGAATTGACTAAACAGACTTCACTCTTTTGTTGGAGGCACTTTTTTTCTTTTTTAAAAAGATTTTGAGATTTGTTTAAAAAAACATTTCTGGTGTTTGAGTGAATGACTAAAAAATGGAACCTGCTGTTCTTTAGCAGAGCAAACAACTTGACAGTAATTTTTGTATTTTAGAGCAGTTTTTTTCTGAATGGGCTGCCAAATTTCAGTGAAATATTTGATTAACTCAAACTGCAACATGAGACTGATGTGAAAATAGTGAAACTCAGACAAAATATTTCAAATAGACTAATTCCTCTTTGCTTTTACTTTTAGAAAATAAACTAAAATGTACATTTTCCCCCTAAAATACATTAAAAGTTTAGAAGTGAAAACCAGTAGCATAGCTAGTGATAGCTAGAGTTTGGGCAGCCTGGGGGGCTTGGCCCCTTAAGGGGCCTCTCCCAACATTTTAGTGAGATTTGATGAAAAAGGAAAATATGCAATAAACATGCGCTCTCAATTAATTGGTGAAAAACAACCCCAAAGACTGAATTATTATTTATGCAATTCATATATGTGCAAATACATCCTTGTTATTGTATAATGTCAATAGAAATGCAGTAGGTGAACTATAATTCATAAAGCTTTTGGGTCCCCCACCTTCCATTGAGAGCCTCGGGTGGGTGTTCAAATAGTCCCCTCCCTGCCCCTCCTTCAGCTATGCTTCTGCCAGTTTGTTTTTTTTAAAGATTTACATAAAATATTTTAATCTATCTATATAATGTACAGTGTGACTTTTCTGTTTGTATCTCAGTCCATAACTTCTTTCTATTACTGATGAAAATGCATTATAAAATTGGGATAAATTAAATATATTATTGAAAAAAATTAAAATTAAAAAGATCATTTATGTATTTACACATCTTTTTTTTCTTTTCTTATTTTGTACTTTTGAGAAAGTATTAAATTTTATATTCTTTGAAATAACTGTTTTCATTTGCATATTTTATATCTTATAGTTTTTAAAATACACGGGTCGTGGTAGTATTTATATAAATTTTGTAATTCTAATGGGTTATTTAAAAAATAAGGGCTGATATTTCATATTTGTTTAATATCCATCATCATCAGCCATCAGAAGTCTACTGCTGGACAAAGGCCTTTCCCAGCTTCTTCCATGCCGACCGTGACTGTGCTAACCCCATGCCATGTTTTATCGGCAAACCTTTATATCGCATCTCTCCTCCTTATGCCTAGTCTTCTCGTATTGTGTGTGCTATCCCTTGGGCACCAATCGACTAACCTTTTGCACCATCTGTTATCTTTCCTTCTTGCTATATGTGCAGCCCATCTCCACTTTTGTTGCTTTTACTTCTATGATATCTTTTACCTTGGTTTGCTCTTGTTTCCATGTTGATCTTTTGGATCAAATGTAGAATCCGCACCCCCAAAATTAATTCAAGTCAAAAGCCCAACTTTTCAGATTACACTGTAATCAAAATTTAATGTAATTTAAACAAAACAGGGATGAAATGTAGAATCCAGACCCCCTTTAACTACATAAAAGAATATTGTGAAGAAATAGTATCACAGAAATTCTTGTTTTGAGTAAATTAAATTAATTTTGATCCCAGTGTAATCAGAAAATATGTGATTTTGACTTTAATCAATTTTGGGGTCCAGATTCTATATTTGATCTAATCTTTTTCTAATTCTTAGAGTTATTCCTAACATTGCTCCTTTGAAAGCATATTAGTAGGTTAGCAATGTTTTATTTGCAAACCAGAATGTGCGTTTGATTCTGTTTATTTTGTTGTTTATTCCTATCCTCCTGAAGAGAGAGATTGTTTGCCAGAATTATTTTAAAAAATTATTTGATGGGCAGATTTTTGCCTACCCGCCTATACTGGATAAGCATTTTTAAAAAAAATTAATAAAAATGACTCAGTAACAATTTTAAGAGCAATTATATGAATACATTTTTTAAAAATCTATAGTGATCACATACACGTACATAGATACGTCAATAAGTATGCAGCCTCAAGAGGAATAAACATTTATTTTACACATCAAACATGTATCTTACAATATAATCTCCTTTCTTGTCAGTGCACTTAATTCACTCGTGAATATTAATCACAAAGATCATACAGTGAAGATTTCAGATCAAAATTCGGTTAATAACTATGTTAGGCTATGCTCATCTCAACTTGGTAGGTACCAAAAACATTACAAATTGTAGCAATGATCACACGTTTTATACAAATTTTAAAACGTATTGCAATGATTTAAATATCTTCTTTGAAGTTTTAATTATGGTTTTAATTGTGAGAAAATAGCATAATTTAGTAAAATTACATTTGTCTTTAAAGCAGGTTTTAGACTGTTTTTATTATCAATTTTTGTCATTCAAAATTAATTACGCCATGATTGATGTCGGTTTGCTGTCGGAAACATTTAAACTCTGTAATTAAAAATCAGCTGAAGTATGGATGAACCAGAATATATGACTTTTTTGCACTACCTGATCCACGGATTGAACTCAAAACTGCCAGGTTTCTAGTTATGCTTAACCAACACTTTTATCCACTTGTTCAATCCCTGGATCGGGTAGTGTAAAAATGTCAAACTCTGGTTCAAGCAACATCACAAATTAACTGATACAAGATATCCTCTAGCATGGACAGCAGAATGAGAACATTGGGGGTGAGGCTCTTACCTTGCCCCCTGCCCCTACCCCCTATGAGTCTGAGTAAATCATTGCATAATCCTGCTATAATACACCAAATGTCTGTCCGTCTTTATGTGACAGCATAACTCAGGAACCAAACAGCTTATCCCCATGAAATTTTCTATGTGTACTGAGACCCCAGGAAAGTTTTTCCAAAAGAAAAATAATATTATGGGGTCTCTGTTCATGCTTACACCAATAATAATTAGCTGATTTCCATCTATCTATCTTACTATAATTCACCTATCTATCTTACTATAATTCACCTATCTTTTGTGAACCCCATCCCCAGATATTTAAATCAAATGTGATCCAAGAGTTCATGATGGTGATGATTTTCAAATAAGTTATGATTCAATAAATGCATAGTTCAAATCTATGATATCTTATTGAGGCTTTCCGCAGGAACTAGTTGAAAAACCTGCCCATGGGGTGTGTTTACAGCTAGTAATGATAATTCCTCATCTCAGAAATTCAGACAAAAATACAAGTTTATTTCAGATTGCTAAAATGCATGTTGGTCTGACAAGAGAGTTTTACATATCTTTTCCCAGCCATTTTTGTTTGTTTTCTCTTTCACTCAAAATTTGTTTACATTTTATGTGATTCATTTATGATTCCTGTAGACTCCTTGTGGAGCATAGGGTCACAACCACCATGCTGCGGTTTCAGTAGCAATTAGGTTTTTTACGGAGTGGAGTTGCTAGCCTCATGGCTAACCCTCCTCCTTTGCCCGGGCTTGGGACTAGCGATGGCGACTGCCAAGCTGTATGCTTTTTTTTCTGTCAAAATAACCTTCTCTTAGATGGCTAAAGGGCTCTAACTTCCCTGCTATTTACCTATAGTTGGATTATTTCCCAAGGTCATTAGTGTGGAGTGAATGTGAACAGCCTTGGCCAAAACATGAACTTGATCTACCGATTCCTTTTTCCGTACTGGTAACTGTTACCCCACTCCACACCTCGGAAACTGTTCTCTCAATATCTATATACTTCATTCATTCACTAGAGTAGGCAGCCCTGCATTGCCTCATTTCTTTCTTTTTAGCACTATACCACTGGACATGCAAGAAATCATCCACTACAAACTTTTAAACAATAACCAAACAGTAACCAAACAATTTCAGCGTTTGAAAATAGATTTGAACAGAAAATGCAGAACAGGGGTCATTCTTCATCATGATAATGCATGTCCTAATACTGCTCAAGTGAACAACGATCATAGCCGTACAAGCCAAAATTCGGGCAAAAATGTGTTAATTTGGGGCAAATCAGGCCTTTTGCATCCCTTAATGAAAGAGTTCCCATAACAAAGAACTCAGAGGCATTCGGCTGGGGAAATAATGATTCATCCACCATACTCCTGATCTAATGACAATCATTTGATTAGCAGTTTGCAAAATAATTTTGATGGACAAAGACTCACCTCAAGAGAAGAGGTCGAAAATTAGTCTCTTATTTAGGGTCAAAATCAAAGAAATTATATAAATCTGGTGTTGAAAAATGGAATACGGTTATCAAAAGCAAAGAGAGTAGTTTAATGATTAAGTGTATCTTTAACCAACCCTGTATTTGTGTTTCCGAATAAATTGAAACATCGGATGGAACTTTCATTACAGCCTAAAAGTTCTACTCAATTCACTGTCATAACTGAACATTTTTAGAAACCGTCAACCAAAACTGTCAACATAGGTTTCTTCAGTTTTTAAGTTGGTCTGGCTGGCTATGTATGTATGGCACATACAAGCCGCACCAATGGAGCCAGAGGACTGAAAATTTAAACATTTACTCCCTATTGTGTGTAGAAAAAAAGATTTTCATTGATTTTTGAAAATTCTCCCCCTAAATAGGTTTTTAGTGGGGGATTCAATTTGCAATGGAAGTTTATGCTAAATTGATCCCTTAGTTTGTCTCCAGCAGCATTCATGCTTGTTTTTTGAAAAATTCAAACTTTTTAAAAAGGCATGAGAAGAACTTATTCATTGGTCCTCACCATTTCCAATTTTTTAATTGTCAACGCCCAAAACGACATTTGTCACGTGACTGTTTCTATTGAGTGAAGAACCAGACCTGTTTCTGTTTTATTTGTTATTCTAACATCTTCAGGCGTGGTTGTGGTGAGATTTTAAACTATTCAAGTTTGGTTGATAGGAGTTAGAAGTCCCAACAGTTATACGTATCAGAATTGTGTAACATAGATATACGTGAAGTGTCCTTGCTCAACCGGAAATAGTTTAGCTGCTCCAGAAACAGGAAACTCGGCTTCTCAACAGTGGTATGTTGGTTTCTGGCTTAGTGCCAAAAAGGAAGCAAGCAAGGAAACCATGCATGAGAGATAGGATTCCCAGGTTGGAGAAGACTCATTCTTGGCTCATACAATGAAGCTACGAGCGGAAGTTTCTTCTTAAATCTGGACTGGAAGCCATACCTGTATAGCAGCACTTCTTAAACTATTTCAGTGTCATTCACCCTCACAGAATTTCATTCACTCACAACTAAATTTCCTTATGTTTTTGATCATTTTTGTCATATTCTCCCATGTGTATAATTTTATACATGATTCATTTTGTATCATGAGCAAAAAACATGAACTAACTTGTTTCTTCAGTGTTTATTTTATTCAAATATTAAACATCTGAAAAAAAAAAACAGGTCTGGTTAGTCACTCAATAGAAACCATCATGGGACCAACGTCTTTTGGCAGAATACCATATTTGGGGTGATCAATTAAAAAATTGGAAAAAAGGTTACTTCTCTCACTTTTAGTAGTACAGGGATCACTAAAAAAAAGTCTGAATTTTCAAAAAAAAACAAGCAGACACAAACTAGGGACCAATTTAGCATAAACGTGCATTGTAGATTGAACTGCCCAGTAAAAACATATTTTGGGGGGAATTTTCAAAAAAATAAAATGTTTTTTTCTAGACATAATAGGAGTAAATGTTTAAATGTTTAACCATCTAGCTCCATTGGTTCACCCTGTACACACGTACATACCCAGCCAGCCATCCAGACCAACATGAAAACTAAAAGAAACCTATGTTGACAGTTTTGGTTGATGGTTTCTAATATGTAAAGAAAACTAGGAGTGACAAAAGATTA
Organism: Architeuthis dux; assembly: GCA_006491835.1. Classification (NCBI taxonomy): domain Eukaryota; kingdom Metazoa; phylum Mollusca; class Cephalopoda; order Oegopsida; family Architeuthidae; genus Architeuthis; species Architeuthis dux. Next base: position 2,409,020 of record VCCN01001050.1, on the reverse strand, counting down.
AACACTAAAAAAATGATTAGAATTTTTCTATTTTACATAAAGTTAGTTAACAACAGTCTTAGAACTTAGAATTAAATTATTAGACCCACTGTTTTCTTATTGTGTATGTTTAACACAAAGATTGCTTTAAGTATAGAAAAAATATAAATATCTGAGAAAATTAAGTCATTCACAATTCTTTCACCTCTTTAGTGTCATTCACTCCCAAAATAACTTCATTCACCCTTGGTTGAATCAATCACCAGTTTAAGAAGCCATACTTTTTGCATTGGCGATACACTTTTCAAAAATAGATTTCTTTGCGACACAAAGCCAAGCCAAATATATAATGTCATCTCAGCAGTTCATCTGACTCAGGAAAAGTATCTTTTGAAAGATCTACAAAATTATAATTAATTCTTCGACACATCTAGAGATTATCGGCGATACACAGTTTGGAAAGCTCTGACTTAAAGAATATCCAAAACATATTGTTGCTCTGCATTTTCTAGTTTATGTTCAACCAGAATGAACCCATTTCACATTTGCAAAAAATTAAATATGTAAGGGAGACTACCCTATAATTAGCATCTAATAGTTATCCCCTTGACAAATATTACTGACAAAAAATAGACATACACATGGCATATTATATTAGTAGATATGCTCTACCTACATGTTTTGCAACACATTAATTGATTTTTGTTAGCAAATCCAAATATATAATGTCATCCCAACATTTCAGGAAAAGTATCTTTTGAAAGATTTACAAACTGATACTTAATTCCACCACACACCTAGAGATTATCACTGACACATAGTTTGGACAGCACTGCTGTAGAGTATTGAGAATGAAAACTGATGGCAGGAGATTTTAATAAATCAATTTTCATTTTCAATACTCTACAGCTTAGTACATATCAAGAACCATTTTCGTCTTTTTATGTTATTAATAAATAAAGGCTTTAAAGAATAATAAAAAGATGAAAATGGTTCTTGATATGTACTAAGCTTAGCTTAGTCTCGCGCAAGGAGATTGTCAGTTAGGAAGATTGTGTTGTACTATTTTTCCAAGTGAGGAGGGTCCGCCTGCTTGAAAAATCAGCATTTGAAATTTTGACTTTATTGGCTTTAGCACTGACTACAGACATGCGACTAATAGGTTGTTACACATGAAACGTTTTTTTTTACATCCTTAGAGATTAGATACAAATTAAAATATTTTAAAACACTTATGTAGAAATTACATTTTTTTAAAAAGAAATTAGCTTTTAGTATGCTGGAGGAATACAATATTGTTAATTTTCACAATAAAATGAAGTGAAATTAGTCAGTTTTAGACAGTTTACTATTAGTATGTTAGCGGGAATACCATATCAGTAGTAATATTAGATATTCTGTTGTACATATTAGTTGATTTGTATGAAAATGAAATCATTGTTTACATGCAATGGAGACTTCCTATTTTCAACAGAAAACCCGTCACAGGAGTTACAAGATAAAGAAAATATACTAGGCAGCGAACAAGTTTAACAAATCTTCCACAAATAATGTTATGACAGTTTACAATTAGCTGAGCTGTTGTCTCTTTTATTGTGCATTTTAGATACTTTCACACCAAGTGAAGAATTCTGAGATATTTTTCCTGAGCTGCTGATCCAATAGGTTTGAAGAATTCTACATTAGTTTAACATGATGAGGCTGCAAAGAATGTTCAGCTTTCTCTAGTGTTGATTGTTAATGTTCAGTCCTTATTTTGTCTGCATTTTGAAGTACGATGCTTGATTCTCTATTGGTCCCTTTCCAAATTCTCAATAGTGATGGTTTGCCTCCAGGGCTCTGAGAAGAATTTTATCAGGGGGTACAAATTTCTTTGGAGCCTTTGGCTCCTGGTTCCCCTCTGGATCCCACAGACCCAGGTACAATGTACACCCTGCACCCCCCCTCTCATAGGGCCTGCTTGCCTCATCATGTCTATTAACCCTTGTCCAATGCTCAAGAAAGCTCCAAGTTTCCGATGAGTGCAAATCGTTCACTGGAAAATTTCTGAAGCTTCCTGTGGAAAAAAAAACTTAAGTTTAGCAGATTAAAGATTTGTGTGTGTGTACACAGACCCCCCAGGCTGTAATTTTTATCAATCCTCACCAAATCCAGACAGGACCTAATATATATCTTGAAGTACTTTTTTTAGATTTTATGAAAAAATTTCTTTTTTAGGTTTTACTAAGGAGGTTCTATTTACAATGTAACTATAATGTAAAATCGGCATCGACTTTCAGACTTTTTTTTGTTAAGGGAAGATAATATATCATTTTCCATCCATCGCAAACAATGACTAAATTTAATTAAATTTAATCTAATTTAAATTTAATTCAACCAAAACACATTTTTAGTTGATTTAAAATTTTACAGTTTCTCCCTTTTCTATTTTGTTAAAGATTTTTTTTTTAAATTTGTCGTTTCGCACTTGGGTATGCAACTGTTCAGTTGCATATGTACTTGGTATTTAAATCCGTTTTTAACCTTCAATATTAAAGGGCAAAATAGTTAATATATGACATTATAGGTAGAAATATTCTTGACAAGTAACAAGAGTTCTCTTGACTTTATAGGCAGAAAAATTCCCAAAATACATGGTATACAAAATTGCCATAGCCTAAAAAAATGAAAATTTTACAAGTTTAATCAAACGAATCGAATAAAGATCAAATGCTCTAGGGCAAATCATGTTGAAAAATTGTCACATTTTAAATCTTTAAAACTTAGAAAAGAAAAAAAAAATGAAGTGGGTTCATTTTGAATTCTGTCAACAACTTCAGAGACATGATGGAAGTTAAACTTGTCTTGTTTTGCTCTTCTGAATAAATGCCATTGTCCAGTTCCATGCATATATATGATCAATTGCCTCTTTAATCAAAGAATCAGCATGTTGAATCTCTGGCCCATTCCAAGATACAATAAGTTCTTTATCAAAGTGCTCAAAAGACATGTTTTAATTTGGGTGATTTTAGTGCTTCAATTTTGAGCCAATACTTTCAACATAAGATTCACTGTGGCCAAAGAGAAAGCATTTTACAATGCAGTAGATGTAATCAAGTATTGCCAAGGTGAATAATTAGCTATATAACAGATTCATATATAAATAAACTTTTGACGGGTACCATGCTAGCAAGGCTGCCTGCACTGGGTTTTTAAACCCAGATCTGGATTTGTTGATACATGTCTGGGTTTCTGTTTTTTTTACTTAAAAATTTACTGAAATCTAGGTTATCCATACATTAGGTTCTCAATTTTTTTTATTACTTAAATCGTAGCAAACATCTGAGTTTCATCAAATTCATTTCCTCTCAGCTTATGCAAGAAATGGTCATCAATTTTGTCTTTTAATCTTCAACTGAAAACCACTAACTGGACGATATCGATATCAGAATTGTTTGGTTTAAATACCAAACAATTCTGATATTAAGTCATTTTTAAAAATTTACTTTTCTGGATTTCGCTGCTCGACCACTTTCTTGAGCCCTGCCCTTGTCAGTTTCAATCGAAGATTAACCTGACCAACAGCTGGTTTACAAACTTCTCTTTAGGAATCGCCATTAGCTGCCTTGCCGAGTTTTCCTTAATGTCGTCCACAGAAAGCCAGAAGCTGCAGGGAGCCAAGTTTGACTGTAGTTGGTGGGGGAGAGTTGATGGACCTAGGTGATGTGATGTCTTGCCAAAAAACCCTGCACGAGATGTGAAGAATGGGCTCGGTCATGTGGATACAGCAGTCACTCAATACACAAGCACACTCAATGGCATCTCACTGCTGACTGAGTAACTCCATGCAAGAGTGTTTGTTCACACATGTGCAGTAACCGTCTGATTAATAACCATAATCATCAAATTGAAAAGTTTATTGTATATTATTAGTTGAGATTTCTCTACTGAAGTCATTGCACTTTTCAGGTGTAAAAGTCAAACATCTGACTTCTCTCCTGTCATGGCTTCCCTCTTCTGAAAGAAGCTTAGCTACAAAAAAGCTACAACCCTGAAAGTGCTAACCGCAAAAGAGCTAGCTGCAAAAAAGACCAACAAAGAGAGCTTTTTTAAGTTTTTAAGTTAAGGAATAGAAAAGTCTAGTACAATAAGGTCTATGCAGGAAAAAACTAAGGACACAATCAAGATATTTTAAGAGTGCATGAAGTCCTACATATGTACATGCATATTATTAATCACTGCTACCAAAGGTTTAGGTTATTCATGTGTTCACACATTTATATATATCTATCTATGTATCAGGCCTTTGTCCAGCCCTAACTGTTCATACTAGAAACTTGAAATTTTGTACACACACTCCCCTCAATGAGTAGGGAAAATGCTTTTTTTGTTTTTTGAAAATTTCCCTCCAAAATAAGGTTTTAGTGGGGGTTCAATTTTCAATATAAGCTTATGCTAAATTGGTCACTAGTTTAGGCCTGCTTGTTTTTTGAAAACCTTTTAATTAATCACCCCAACATAGCATATATGGGTGGCACTGATTCATAATTTCCCTTGGAATGCTAGTATTTATATGAATGGCTTGGCTTTACGAATAAAGATTTTTGGAGGGTAATCCACAGCAGTAGGACCATAGAT
>VCCN01001050.1:2312350-2330039 GCA_006491835.1 Architeuthis dux | reverse complement strand
CCAGACCCACTTCCCCTGCTTGGGCAAAGCAAAAAGAAATACATTTTTTTACTTAAATATTTAGATAAAGAAATTTCATAAATAAAACCCCCAAATAATCCCAAGTAATCATGAATTAAACTTAAAAACAAAAATTTATCATTTTGTTTTTCATCTAATATCAGTCTTCCATTTCATTCTTTGTAAATCTTTTCTTTGTCAATTCTAGTGCTAAAAAGCTATGACTCAGATGTAAGTGAAAAATGCCAAATCACCTATTACTTATTTGTTTTTGATGTTTGAATATTTATTTGTAAAGATAATGTTTTCCATTTGGACCTCCTTCTCTGCTCAAAATTCATTTCAACCCGCTACCCCTGCTCAAAATCCTGGATCCACCCCTCAAGTTGGAATTGTTTTGAGGAATATTCAGAAAGACTTGGGCTTTAAGAACAGGAGGGCCAGGTGGCATGGGTCTACGTTTTTCAAGGGAGCCTACTTCCCCTGGTAGAAACAAAGCGGAACCCTTTTGCTAAGAATATTGATATTGTAAAGAAAGTCAAGGAGAACCCTTTAGCACAAAATATTAATATTCTAAAGAAGATTCATAAAAGATTAATACTGATAAATTCGAATACAGAATAAACACGAATATGCTATTATATTTACTGCTTCTTATTACAATACTGTACTCTATTGTCTTATATACATTTTGAAGAAAACTGCTTGCCATTACCTATTATTTATAAATCATTTTTTCTGTTCTGTTACCTGAAACACTACATGCATATATAAAACATGTATTTAGCACTTATTATAAAAATACTTAATGAGCAGTTTGAAATGAATTCCTACCTGGTTTGGGCATATTACCAGCTTTGCACAGGCATGCTTCAAGTGACATTTTGCAATTTTAGATTCTGTGATTATCTACATTTGTGTCGGGCTAATCAGAGTCAATTTCTTTCTCCCTCATTAAAGCCATTTTGCCTTCTACTCGTTATGCTCCCCCACCTTGTTTGCTGCTGCTGTCGCTGCCAGGTAATGGCTTTAGAATTTAACAAATTTATTTATATTGCTTTACCTTATTTGGATTCAAATTAGGTTTTTCCATTTTATAGATTGAGACATTTTGGGAAAGGTGATAAAATACTTATTATCTCTGAAGAATTATTCATTAAATTGTGATGGGCAGAATTTTGGTAGAAAATATATTTTTGTCTTTTTCTTCACATATGCTGCATAAATATTTGTGTGCTTACATATTTTGCTATCTGTTGCTCAGTGGCTCAAAGGGTGGTGAGTTTACCTTTGGGGTATTGTAAGACCTTTTAAACTTTGATTATGGCAAGAATGATGTTTGTTTGTTATCTCATTTAACTTTTGTCCTTTGCCACGTTTGTGTATGTGTGTGCGTTAACTGAAAATGAACAGCTACTACTTTGATATTAGCTAGTATAAGAAATGCTATAGGAGAGAATTTCATTTTGCTAACTGAACATTGTTGTTACAAACATAGGTCCCTTTCTTATATATAAATTAATGCAATCTGTTGATCTGTCATAGGGTGGTGGTTATCTCGCAAAACATTTCAAATGAGTTCATTATTCATTAGGTGCCTATGACTTCAGCTGTCTTGTCCATCAAATATGTCTATCTTTATATTAGAAACCGTCAACCAAAACTGTCAATATAGGTTTCTTCAGTTTTCAAGTTGGTCTGGCTGGCTGTGTATGTATGATGCGTACAGGCTAGACCAATGAAGCAGAAGGCTAAATATTTCAACATTTACTACTTATTATATCTAGAAAAAACATGTTCTTTGCTTTTTTAACCCCCCCCCCCACACACACACTTAAATAGGTTTTTCGTGGGGGGTTTAATTTGCAATGCAAGATTATGCTTGTTTTTTTTTTAAATTCAGACTTTTTTAGTGATCACTGCCCAACAAAAGGCGAGATAAGTAACATATTCATTGATCACCCGTTTTTCAAATTTTTTAATGCTGCCAAAAGACGTTGATCATGTGACAGTTTCTATTGAGTGACTAACCAGACTTGTATCTCCATCTATATGCCTGTATATATAGCATTGAGCTTCTACCATAGAGCAATCGTCAGCAGGTGTCTTCAATGGGAACACTGTAAATTAAGCCTTTTACCAAACTTTTCTCAGTACTGATAGGATTCAAACAAAACTGCTCTACCAACTAAGCTACAAGAGCTCTTATGACCTGGCAGAATATCATTTCTAACCACAAACTCCTCTTTCGTCTTTCTCCCAATCATTTGGCGTCATATTTGTTATTGTTTTTAAATATACAAGTTGTATCACTAGTACTAATAACATCCTGACGCTCTGAGTAGTTGCAATGAAAAGCAACTAAAACTAAGATGAAAGAAAACACTAATCAAAATTAATAATGATAGAATTTAAGTTATGAATAAAAAATGGAGAAAATTTATAAATGCTCAAAAAAATCACACCCAGAAACCAATCCTTATGCGAAATTAAAAACATAAACAAAATTGCTATAAATTATAAAACCATCATCATCATCATCATCAGTTATAAGTCCACTGCTAGACAAAGGCCTTTCCCATCTCCTTCCATTACAACCTATCTTGAGCTAACCTCTGCTAAGTCTTACCGGCAAACTTTTCTATCTCGTCCCTCCATCTTGTGTATGGTCTTTTCCTACTTCGTTTACAGTCTCGTGGGCACCAATCTATTATCATCTCGTCTTGCTATGTGGCCGGCCCATCTTCATTTTTGCTGCTTAATTAGTTGTATAATATCCTTCACTCTAGTCCTTTCTCTGATCCATGATGATCTTTTTCTATCTCTTAGAGTTATCCCTAGCATTGCTCTTTCCATGGCTCTCTGTGCTATTCTGAGTTGGTTTTCAGCTCGTATTGTTAATTTCCATGTTTCGCAAAACCTATTTAAGAGGGGAATTTTCAAAAAAACAAAACATTGAGGCGCGCGCGCAAGTGCAAGTGCAAAATTTCAAGTTTCTATGAATGGTTAGGGCTGGTGAAGTCCGGAAACATAGATATATAGATATATACATATAAATGTGTGAAAACATGAATAACCTAAACCTTTGATAGCAATGATTAAGTTTTTTAAGTAAAATGCAATTGCAAAATTTGTAACAATACTGTCAACATTTTTTGACAGCATGGGGATATATAGTAAATAAATGAGAAACATGACAATTGCTATAAAAAAAGCATTTATTAAATAGAAATTACTATACAAGATGCTCAAAAGAAATAATTTTAGAAACAAAAAAGCTTAAAACCATTGAACTGGTTGAGCAAGCTTGGATTAGCTTCCTACAGAGCGAACTCTCCAGTCAGCATGCACTAATTCTCGACCAACATTTGGTGGTACCAGGTCCATCTCCGTAGCCACCACAACATTCTAAGCACTCAATTATCTCTTGCTCAATCTGTTTTGGTGCACCCTGCATATATGCCTGATGGAACATGCATTTCGCCTCACTCGTTTCGATATGTCAAGCTGGAAACCTAGCTTTGTAGAATGAATCCAACCAGGGAAAAACCTTGTCAGGATCTGCTGCTCCAATTCATTCTCTGGTTCTACCAGAATCCTGTTCATAGGTGTCCGCTGGGGTGGCAAACAGGATCAGGCCTTCTCACCTAGGGCGAGGGGGTGGGTGAAATTTAGTACTTTATAGAGACTGGGGATCATGGGGTCACTCTGAACCATCACAGCTTAGGCATCCCCTAGTCCTTTACCTGAAAACTGACAACTAGCTATATATTTTTGCCCTCCACCCCCCTCCTTGTCAGTCTTTACGTTCGTCTGGCTGGCTATGTATGTGTGTCGTGTACAGGCTACATCAATGGACTTAGAGGGCTGAAAATTTAAACATTTCCATCTTATGACTAGAAAAAAAGTTTTTTTTTTTGTTTTTTTTTGTTTTTTGAAAATTCCCTCCAGAATAGATTTTTAGTGGGGGTTCGGTTTGCAATGTAAGTTTATGCTAAATTGATCCACTAGTTTATGTCCGGCAGCATCCAAGCTTGGTTTTTTGAAAATTCAGACTTTTTAGTAATCACTGGCCAACAAGAAAAACGGTAAGTCTCCCACTGGCTGCTACATCTTCATATCTCCTTTTGAGTTTCCTGCCGTTGAACTCTGAATCTAGTCTTTTCTTGTCACCAAATTATCTTCACCTCCATTTACCACATAACTTTTTTCTGCCCCAAACTTCTCTACGAATATCAAGTTAAATCATGGAACTGTGGTCCTTGTTTTTCCTTAAGGGTAATATGTAAATCTTGAGCTATCTTCTTCCAGTCTTCGGACTCATTGGATTTTGGACACCTAATCCACACCCGTAGACCACAATTAGTGAGGACACCAAGGGATTCTGATTCTGATCTCTTTCAAGAGTCTAACCTGCATTGCCATTAAGGCTACAGGCTAAACAGTGCCGTTCTGGAAGACAGTCCATTATTGGCTGGTAGATTTGATGTTCTTTCCTTTTTTTCCAACCTTCTTCTGCAACAGAATGCATTAGTCATGCCAGTCAGTTGATCTGTGTTGATCCCGTGAGGCACTTTCTGCTTCCTTCCTTTTTTTGGGTGCTCCAGGAATATATTGAAGCTACTTTTTTTGTGGCTGGGTGGGGATCAACGAGAATATACAGTAAACTCTCATTGTAACAGCATTAGTTCTAATGGCACTATTTATTGACACACACATTCTAACGGCTCCGTTTGACCTATTCAAGTTTTGACAAAGCCAAGATGATTATGTGTGTGCTACAGAAATTGTAGGTCTTTTATTAATTCATTTTTTATCTGCTTAAACATTTTTCACCTTAAAGTTCTTAGCATTTACAGTAAACTCTAGTTGTAACAGCACCCATTCAAACGGCACTATTTAATGACACACGCATTTTATTGATACAATTGTTTTTATATTTTCGCAAGACTATTGTCGGAGATTAGTTTGAAGCAACCGCACACAGTTTTCGGTGCATTATTTTAAAAACTAAAATTGCTAAACCCTTAAAATAATGCTGCCTAAAGTTTGAAAGTGTAATAAAGTCATTTTTGTCTGTCGTTTTTAGTTTCTTATTATTAATACACTTCAGCAACAGCAATGCCCAAATGTACTGTGATAACGGGAGTCTTCTGTAGTTATTTACTAAACTTTGCTTAGTCTGGCACAAAGCCATGGTAGAAGGATACCTAGAGAAGATTGAACTGACTACATTTGTGAATTGGTCAGTGAGAAGAGCTTATTAACCATATGGTAGGCACCCATAAATATTTACAAAGCTTAGTCTGGCACAAGGACTGAACTCATTTACAGTAGTGAATGGCCTGCCAGACTAGCTTGCTAACTTTCACCCAGTGGCAGATGCTTTCTGTCAATGGGAATATAGACCAAATTAGACTAGATCCATTTTGTCTAATTTATCTATACCAATGAAGTTGGAGTGGTGTATCTATTCAGTCGCATCTTTCTGTCTGTCTGTACACATGATATCTCCAAATGTACTCTATCAATTTCAATGAAAGTTTGTAGAAGGGTGGGTAATTGGGTATGGAAGAATTGGTTGAATTTCTGGGCGGATCCAGGAATGTTCTTTTGATTGAGAGATATTTTTCTGTTTTTTTCCCACCATACATTTATGTATATGCTCATGACTGTCCACACAATATCTCCAAAAGTTCTCAATGAATTTCGTGGATGGATGGGAAATAGGCCATGAAAGAAGTGATTATACTTTTTGGTGGATCCATGTACAATTACTTCCTCTGACAATGGCGTTGGCAGAGGTATGCCCTCTCTGAGTGCTTTCTATTGGGCTGGTTTCAAAATGTATGTGCGTGCATACATGCACAGCTTAGAGGGAACTATGGTGGGGGACATGCTTGTATGTGAAAGGAGGGACTAAAATTGTCTAGTTTCCTCAGCACTTCCCTTTGGGACGTTTCAGGCATAAAGGATTGACCCTGACCATACCCCTTTCAGTGCAATGGGGAGGCTCAGCCTGGGGGTATGGCCCCCTGAAACCAGACATTCAATCTTTTTGGCTTCCGGTCAAAAGACAGGAAATCTTGCCATTCCATCCCCCCGCCCCACCCATGCCCAAATTGGTCATTTGCCAAATCTGTTCAGTGCAATCATTCAAACTGTGATGTATCAAAAACATTCAAAGTGTGATGTATCAAAAACAAGAGGCTGACTAAAATTGGAAGCATTGAATCAGAAACTTTGCCTCAATTGTCTGAATTTTCTCTCAGTCCATTTGTGCTGTTTTTTAAAATTTTTATTCAAGCCAGGCTGAAATGGTCAGTTCAACTCCCATTGGCAATTAGCCAATCAGAATCACAACAGCCTTCCTTGCCTGAACCTTTTATAAAGCATTCAGTTTAATTCTGGGAAAGCTCCATCTATTATTTCCTTTGTATTTCTCACACTCAATCTCTCTCTCACTATCTATGTCACTCTCTCTATCTCTATCTATCTATCTATCTATCTATCTATAAAATGAGTAAGCCGCCTATTGTGATCACTTTTGGACATGGTTTTTCAGATGACAATAACTGGCTGATAACATGAAGTAAAGGATTAAAAAAATTGCAAAAACAAATGCTGCCAGCTATTTTTGATTCTTGCCTTTTTTCAACGAGATTTCGTTTAATGCCACGTTAAACGAAATCTCGAAAAACGGGATATCTCTATATACTGAAAATACTGGTGTGGGTCTACTGTGTGCGTGTGTGAGTATTCTCATACACACTCATGCTGATAGTGTTTCTAAAGGTTTTAGGTAATGAATGTAAATTGGAAAAGAGAGGTCAGAAAATCGCTGATGTAGAAATTAAAAAAAGAACACAAAAGTTCTGTTTTAGTCTGACCTACTTGTTTTTTTAAGACCCCAAAGTTAAACAAATGGAACAACGGGAGAAAAGAAAAATTAACCTCTCGTTGCATTTTATCTTCATCTGCCACAAAATGTCTCGAAGCAGAAAATTAAACTACCATTCAACATCCGCCATTTTGTGATTTTGCCAAAAAAAAATGTATATAGATGCTGCAGTTTTTTACTTTGTGCTTTTTCTGCATAGACAAATAAAATTAATGGTTTGCAAGAATTTTTTTGGAATATTTTAAATGGATTATTTTCTTTTTTTTTACCTGTTTTATGCTATGATTATTATATTTGCATTATTTTATTTCATAAAATTATACGTTGTTGAATTATTTTGTATGACCCCAAAATGTATACATAGTTTCTTAAAAGTAGTTGTGCTTATTACTTGAAAGTTTAATTCAAAACTTGAATAATCTCATTATATAGAAAGCCATTGTCACTTTTTTGTTTGTTGATCTGTCATGCTAAAACAAACAAAATTAATAACACTCAATAGAAACCAGCACATGACCAATATCTTTTGGTAGCATGCCATGTTGGGTGATCAATTAAAGAATTGGAAAAATGCATGATCAATAAATAAATTATTTCTCGCACCTTTTCTTTGTGATGTGGTAGTGATCATTAAAAAAGTATGAATTTTCAAAAAACATGCTGCTGGACACAAACTAAGGGATCAATTTAGCATAAACTTACACAGCAAACTGAACCCACCTATTGAAAACCTATTTAGGGAAGGAATTTTCAAAAACCAAAAGAACCGGTTTTTTTTCTAGACATAATAAGGAGTAAATGTTGAAATTTTCATCTCTCTAGCTCAATTTGTGCAGCCTGTACACATGATACATACATTTATAGCCAACCAGCAACCCCAACTTACAAAACTGAAGAAACCTATGTTGACAGTTTTGGTTGACAGTTTCTAATATCCCTTCCCCATATGTAACAGTCAGAAGAGTACGTTGCACCAATCCATAATTTATCCATACATAACATAAATAATCCCATCATCTCTGACGGGTGCTATGCTAAGTGTGTGTGGTCTCAAAGGCAGTACTTTGAAGTGAACTAAGGCACCATTGTCCAGGCAGGCTGTATACTTTTTGGAGACCTTGTAGTTTGCGAGCAACATGTGAATGTCGTTAGTTAAAATTTATCATGAAAACTCAAACTGATTGATTCGTTAAAGTTTAATTTAAATTTCAAATTTCACTCATGTTTTTCCTGTTCTATCCCTGAAGATGAATTTGTTAATTAATTTCCCTGTAATTAGTTAATTTCTATCAAGGGACTGGCTATAAATTAATTTCATGGGTTGTCATAGTTACAATAAGATTGTGAAACTAGTGATTTTGTGAAATCCCTGAACATTTAAGTAATTTCATGAGATCCCTAGTTACACAATCAGTGGCTGTCAAACTAAGCTAAGCTTAGAAGTATATTCTACTTCAGTATTTACACTGTATATACAGCTTAGTTTGACACAAGGCCACAGTAGTGGGGCACCCAGAGTAGATTGAACTTATTAGAGTAGTAATGGTCAGCATCACAAGCTTGTTAACCATTACTACACTGATTCTAAAACTAGGGATTTCATAAAATTATTGAAGTATTCAGGGATTTCACAAAATCCCTAGTTTCACTATCTTACTGTAACATCATATTCCTAACATTCTCTTCTTACCAATATGATAAGGTGTGAGTATAAATACTGTAAGCTTGGGTTAATGACAGATATTAACAGATTAAAAATGCAACAAAATATTATGTACTTACAGAGATCTTTTATTCATATTAATGACTGCAGTCAGTCAAACACGCGTGTACTACCAAGCTCTTTATTCTACTACCTGTTAGTGTTAAACACAATCAGTAATTGCTGTTCGTTCACCAAAACGTAAAACAGCGCCCCCTAGTGGAAGTCTTCTGCCTAAGGGGAATAACCTGTGATACTTAACAAATACAGCTTCAATAAAATAAAAGGTACAATAAGAACTAGCATTCCAAGGGAAGTTATGAATCACAGCCACCCATATATATGCTGTGTTGGGGGTGATCAATTAAAAAGTTGGGAAATGGAGTGATCAATGAATAAGTTACTTCTCTCACCTCTTGTTGGGCTGTGATCACTAAAAAAGATCTGAATTTTCAAGCAAACCGGTACAAACTAGTGACACATTTAGCATAAACTTACATTGCATATTGAAACAACCCCCCAAAAACCTATTTAGGGGGGAATTTAAAAAAAAATGTTCCCTTCTCATTGAGGGGAGTGTGTGTGCAAAATTTCAAGTAAAGTGAAATGTTAGGGCTGGGCGAGGTTTGGATACCTAGATAGATAGGTACATATAAATGTCAGAATACATGAATAACCTAAACCTAGCAATAAACCAGTGTTGCGGGTAGCTGTGATTAAAAATGGACAGGTCTGGTTAGTCACTCAATAGAAACTGTCACGTGATTAAGGTCTTTTGGCTGCATGCTGTATTTAAAAATTAAAAAAAAAAACAAGTGTGAATGCTGCTGGTCCTAAGGGACCAATTTAGCATAAACTTATTTTGGGTGGAATTTAAAAAAAAACCCCAAAAACAACCTTTCTTTCTAGTAAGTAAATGTTTAAATTTTCAGCCCTTTAGCTCTATTGGTTCGGCCTGTATGCATGACACATAGCCAGCCATATCATTTAAAAACTTAAGAAACCTATGTTGACAGTTTCTAATAGACTCTGTTTATTCTCCTTCTTTGCTCCTTAAAGACTATTTCTACTTGGTTGTTTTGGAGTATAACTCAGTCCTTTTCTTCTTTTCTCCAGTGAAGATGTATGAACATTTTCCTTTAGACATTTTCAGGCTCCTCATATATTCTACAGAGTCACTTCAGGGCATAAATCTTATGCTATTTAGCATTTTAATAAATGGATTGGAAGTCCTTTTGAATGGGTTGGGGCTAGAAAGAGAATTCTACACTCCTTTTGGAGGTTTCATCTTGACTAAATTATCTGTTTAATTTCATCATCAATTTGATTTTTAAAATCTGATTTCCTAGATGAAGATCAAATCAGTTATTGAAAATGTTGCTTTATGATTTAATAAGTTTTGTGTAAATGTCCTCGCAAGATTTTATGCAAACCACTTTGGAAACTGCTTATTGTGATCACTTTGGTACAGGGTCTGTAAGTTAACATCATAATAACATCACGCAAAGGATATAAAAATTGGAACAATTCACATTCATTGCATAAATTCATTGCTATGTTATTACATTCATTGTTATAAACATTGTTATTACATTCATTGTTATAAACATTGTTATTACATTCATTGTTATAAACAACTTTACATTATAAAAAATCAATATGAAAATTATTTAAAAAAGAAAAATGCATAATTCATTATAAATAAAGTGTTTGGAACCAATTGATTTTGACAACCATTTTGATAAAATTATTTGTGATTATAATAAACGTCTTCCTCTGTATTTTGATTGGAAACAAATTCTGCAAATAACAACGTTTGTTTTCTAGTTAATATTTACCAAAAAGCTTTAATTAAAAAAGAGAAAATTTGAAAATAAAAAAAGTTCTTTGAATGTTAAATGCCAATTTAAACACCAATTAAGCTGCAATTGATGTGACGAGGTTTAAGCACAAATATTTGATGGTTTCGTTATTGACTAATCCGACCAGTTTGACAACTGCTGCTTGAAACAATCGGACGAAATGCTCTTCACTTTTGATTGCCTTTTCTGTTTTCCATTATTTGTAATCTATAATTTTGCAGATGCCAATTGCATTAAAATATTTTTGGTTTGGACCGTGAATCATCAATGGCCTAATTAGTGAAACGAGTTGAATTGATTGAGAGAAACAAACACAAAATTAATGCAACCCTTGTTCCAAGAAAAAAAAAGATTTCTGAAGAGATGTGCTACAAAACAAAACAAAAACAATGATGAGTTTACAAATGCTAATCAAACATGGACGATTTGTTGTTTTTTATTTAGAAAATAGAGATTTTTTTTTAAAAATCCTAATTTTTTGATTGTTCAATGTTGTGTAAAGTTTTGTATGTATTGGCTTTGCAGCATTGTAAGGGATGTAACTCTGTTTGCATTATGCAATGGAAGTGATCATATAAAAAGGAGGTAGCCATCATGTCATAATCTGTCTTGTCTTCTACGTAACATTTTGTTCTGCGTTTGTTCTAGATAAAAATATCATAAAATAAACACGCTCTCTTATTGTTTTTATCAGTTGTCCCAAAACAAAATCACAACAGTTTTCGAGAAGTGACATAATTCAGGCAAAAAGTAAACAAATTTGACAGAGAAAAACAGTAGTATTACCAGAGTTTTTTAAAATGTATAAACAGTAAAATACCATTTTGTCTGTAGTTCTGAGGTCAAACATTATGCTATTATTCTGCTTGTTTGTATGTACAACCATTACGCTTTCTGAATATTATTCATTCTCCTTATATCTTTCATCCTTTCTCTTCTCCCTCCCCACTCACCTTGTAACGTAATGAACACGGGTAAGAATGGGTGCTTATGCTTGAATAGAAGTTGTGAGATACTATAACCCTGTGGACAGAAATTGAGTCCTCACCTTCTTTACTCACTAGCATGTGTAGGCTGAGGGGCGAGACATAAAAATTATAAAAGAACATGTTAAAACAAACAAATCAATAAATTTTATTGGTGAGAAAACATCTACAATTTATGAATTTTTATTTAAAGTATTTGGTTTTATTGTCAAACTCCAGTACAAAGTCTGGAGTTGACTTTGTTTTCCTACTGTAACAAGAACAAGAAGAACAATCCTCACCAAAATTAGGGGTGTAAACCGATATGTAAAATTCAGTCCCCTACCATGATTTGAACTCCTGACCAACTGATTGCCAGGAGGCTGACTGAGCTAAATTGACATGTTTAATGAAAATCTATCATAAAGATACGCACAGGCTTATTTCATTCTAATAAATACATTTATACAAAAAATATACATATTAATCACTGCTACCCACAACACTGGTTTATTGCTGGGTTTAGGTTATTCATGTGTTCTGACATTTATATGTATCTATATATCTATCTATCCTGACTTCATCCAGCCCTAACCATTCATAGTAGAAACTTGAAATTTTGCAAACACATTCTCCTCAATGAGTAGGGAAAATGCTTATTCCCTGCCTTAAATAGGTTTTTAGAGGGGGGGGGGGGTTCAATATGCAATGTAAGTTTATGCTAAATTGGTCACTAGTTAGTTTTTTTTAAAAATTCAGACCTTTTTTAGTGATCACAGCCCAATAAAAGTGAGAGAAGTAACTTATTCATTGATCACCCCTTTTTCCAACTCTTTAGTTGATCACACCCAGCACAGCATATATGGATGGCGGTGATTGATAATTTCATTTTGGTGCACTCACTATGAGCTAGCTACAAGAAAAGAGCTAGGTGACAATTGATAATACTTTTTTGTGTTAAGCATAGAAAGAGCTAGGTGACAATTGATACTACTTTCTTTTGTGTTAAACATAGAAAGAGCTAGGTGACAATTGATAATACTTTTTTGTGTTAAGCATAGAAAGAGCTAGGTGACAATTGATAATACTTTATTTGAAAGGAAAGGAAAGCACTACAACTCCAAATGGCCACACATTCAAATTGATGTCATGGCTCACTTAGGGTTACGGTTATGGATTTTTTAAAGATTTTTCTTATTTTCATTTCTATTCCATATAAATATAATATGCATGACTTCATGCTCTTTTTTAGAATAGCTTGATACTAGCCTTTTCTATTCCTTAGCTCTTCTCTAGTAGCACTTTTGTAAACAGCTCCTTAGTGGCTAGCTCTTTTATTTGTTTATGCTTTCTTTGTATGGCTAGATAGCAATTACTAGGCTCTACAAAAGAGAAAATGAGCTTGACCATTTTAGCTTGGTTTCACCTCCCGGAGGAGGTCTTGCTTGTGTCCCAAATAGGAAAGTTTCATTTCCTGTTCTTCCCAAACAACAAAAGGAAATACATAATTGGTGGCCTGGGTTAATGCAGTTGATAAAATGAGCTGGGTAGTATTTGCGTTAATTGTAAGTCGTAAATGCCATTTACCCACCGAGAGAAAATAAATATTTTATTGATACTCAAGGATGATAGCCTGCATAGATCATTTTATTTGATTTTACTTACTGTATTTCCAGGCGTTGAGGACAATCTGGCCTCAAGGACGAACACCAATTTTGACTTGCAATATTTTGAAAAAAAAAAACAAACAAAACAGGTCTAGTTAGTCACTCAATAGAAACAGTCATGTGACCAACATCATTTGGCAGCATGCTGTGTTGGTGATCATTTAAAAAATTGGGAAAATGAATGAATTACTTTGTTGGACAGTGATCACTAAAAATGTCTGAATTTTCAAAAAAACCAAACAGGACACAAACTAAAGGATCAATTTAGCATAAACTTACATTTCAAATTGAACCCCCCTCTAAAAACCTATTAAGGTTTTTTCTAGACATAATAAGGAGTAAATGTTTAAATTTTTAACCCTCTAGCTCCTTTGGTGCAGCCTGTATGAGTGATACATATATACATAACCAGCCAGCCAGACCAACTTAAAAACTGAAGAAACCTATGTTGACAGTTTTTGTTGATGGTTTCTAATATAAAATTACGGTCTCTGTATTTTCAGATGTTTTGTCGGTGACTTAGCGACCTGTAGATCCTCTTGATCACTTATAGTCTGCATTTTCTCTTTTTCTCTTACAATGTACAGTCTGAAGTTAATGTGACACACAGACGAGTTAAGGGGATGCCAGAAGAGTTCCAAAACAAGGGGACATTACTTCTCCTTGACAAAGACAATACAAACATTTATATACAACAATATCCATGTCTGTTTCTATTTCTCTAATTTTTTTCTTAGCACAGCACAAGGTTACAAGTGTGGGGCATCCAGCGAGGTTTGAACTCACTAGACAGTAGCAATGGTCTGCGAAAATAGCTTGCTAATCATTGCTCCATAATGACATGCCTAGGTATGAGTTGGTATCGGAAAGTTCCTGAACTCCATGTGTTGTGATTGTACCATTCAACGGAAATGCACATGCTCATTGTTACCCAGCCTACTGAGTCGGTCTGCCAATAGGCTTTGTGCTAACTACTCATATTAATGTATTACGCAAGGTTTTGTGATGTTGTGTGAGAACATATCTGCATCAAATTTTGTGTGAAGCTCAGCAAATCTGCTTCTGAGACTCTTGAAATGCTTTGTCAGTCTTTTGGTTGAACACTGGTTTTTGAGTGGAACGCGCATTTCAAGGCAGGTCAAGTGTTGGTTCAAGATTACTATAATTCGCCAAATGTCTTTTTTGTCTTTCTGTCATCGCATAACTCAAAGACAGAGCTATGACATCAGAGTTTCTGGAGTTACTAATGGGACTACGGAGCATATTTTACCCTATTAATCTTTTGAAAATTCCCAATTTTATTTTGGCTAAGTCCAGAAACTTTCCAATAGTCCCTTGTATTTACAAAGCTTAACTTAGTCTGGCACAAGGCCATGAAAGTAGATCAATTGCACTACCCAGAAGTTATGGTCTGCAGGACTAGCCTTCTAACCCTTATTCCATATTCTCTCTCTCTCTCAATATACAAGAGAGATAGAGAGCAGATGGAATAAGGGTTATCAGGCGAGAGAGAGAAACTCCAATAGAGAGAATTTCAGCTGATGAAAGATACTAAATTTGTTATGCCATTGAATAATCCATTCCCAAACTCGAACACAACCCAGCTGCATAGTCCCCTCTAAGTTGTCTGCGCACACACACACATTTTGAAACCAGCTCAGAGAGGGAATTAATATGCGCACAAATACCTAAAATAATGTAGTAATTAATAATTATACTTATAATAATGATAATAATGTTATAATTATACTTACTGGAAGTAATTATTGAAAATAATCTAGCTAACTTTCTGTTAACTAATTTGTACTTATCTTTAATTATAATAACCTGTGAATTGATTATTATTATTATTGAGTGTTATTGTTATTAATTTATTATTTCGACATTGCTTCATATTAAAATAAGAAATACTCATTGTTGTTTTATTTAATAGAACAACAAACTGAATAAAGTAGTTCAAAGTAGAGAATAAAATCTTCACTAAATATGTTACTTTGTTGAATTCCATCCCACTTGTATTATATTAAAACCAGGGATGGAAATGTGAGGGTATGGTGTATACCTACTTCTCAATTTCCAGGTTTTTTGTATGTTTAGTTTCTACTAATGGAGACATTACTGTATACCTAGTTCCCAAAACCCATTCCCATCACTGATTAAAACATGCCAATACTGTTTTATTAGTCATGAGAGATAGGCTGTGCCAAAATTATCTTGAAACAATTTCAAGTTTACATTAGCACAGTTCGCACTTAGTTTTGTCACAGGGAAAAAATTTGCACAACATCAGATTTTTGTGTACACTGACTGCAAAATTAGAGGCTGTATTGCCAACATATATACAATTTATATCTTTACGAACTACATCAGTCATTCCAGGCATTTGTGACCACATTTAATGGAATCTTGGCCGCCAACTGAATACCTCAACAAAAATATTTTGATACTTAGAATATGAGAAAGAAACATCAAGTCGTACATGAAATGCCAGACAAGCAAATCTCGATAACACAAGACTAACCAGAAAAAAAAGTGAACGTGTTCACATTTTTGGGGGTTATGTAACTTAAAAAATTTGCTGATTCCTGCCCGACGCTTCCACTCTCACTATCTCTTTCTCATGCATGGCAC
The DNA here is from genome assembly GCA_006491835.1 of Architeuthis dux. Taxonomy (NCBI): domain Eukaryota; kingdom Metazoa; phylum Mollusca; class Cephalopoda; order Oegopsida; family Architeuthidae; genus Architeuthis; species Architeuthis dux. Next base: position 2,314,311 of record VCCN01001050.1, on the reverse strand, counting down.
ACACACATATATAGATTTTCATAATGAACTGTTCATTATGAAAATATATATGTGAAACCAGCAGTACCGCTTGTAATGAACCATTAAAATTGATTCCCACAAATATCTGCTCTACCTTTGTATTGAGCTCTTTTCAGATCATAACTAAGGTCTACAAGGATATTGATGCATAAATTTATCATACATCCAATATATATATATATATATATATAATGTGTGTGTGTTTGAAAAGTTTCTCATACTTAACAAAAGAAAATGTTTTAAAATTTTACTTACTTGATACATGGTCTGTTCAACCCTGGTCCACCCAAGCAAGTGAAATGTGTCGCCAAAATTTCCCCCTGTCCCCTGTCCATACCCATGTTAGCAGGGTCATCCAAAAATTTAAACAAAACATTTTTCTAAGAGAAATATTTTTACAGAGAAGAACCAGTATATATTTTAAATAATGTATATTTTGGAAGCAATTTTTTTTTCAGGCAAGTTTCATTAAACAGGATGGATAATTTTTGGCAATTTAACTTTTTTAATAATTTTTCTTGTTTGTGAATGAGTTGCTTTTTCACTGGATCACAAGAATGAAGGAACTGTCCAAAGTTCCGTATATTGTTCTTCAAGCGCTTTTGACTGTCATTGGTCATTTTCAAGAAGGATTACAAAGTTCAATGATCATAGTAATAATATTAGTGTTTGTGTTATGGGGACAGTTAGAAAGGATTGAGTAATCCACAGTAACATGGTTTCTTTTTAAAATGAATGGTTTCCTTTGACAACGTTATTTCCCATGACAACGTTCATTGTGAGAAGTCAACGTGTTCGTTGCAAATATATATATATGTAGTGTACCTCTCTATAAAAACCTATTTAGGGGGGAATTTTCAAAATACAAAAACAAAATGTTCCCTATTCCTTGAGGTGTGTGCGTGTGTATGCGTGTGCAAAATTTCAAGTTTCTACTATGAACGGTTAGGGCTGGGCGAAGTCTGGATACATAGATACATATAAATGTCAGAACACATGAATAACCTAAACCCAGCAATACACCAGTGTTGTGAGTAGTGGTAATTAACAAGATTGAACATTGAAAAGTTATGCACAAAAATCAGAAATCTTTGGTCCAAATTCAGTCAATGAACTTTTGGACTGTCTCAGATATGTTTTGCACTCACTGTATCTTCTGTTTCCTACATAATCTTAGTCTTAAACCTATCCACTTCTTTAAAAGTGCAATTTTCTTATATAAAAAAAGCAAATTATTTTTTTGTGAAATTACAAGCAAAAAGCAATGTATAACATGTTATCATCTTCTGGATACATAGATAGATAGATACATATAAATGTCAGAACACATGAATAACCTAAACCTAGCTATAAACCAGTGTTGTGGCTAGCAGTGATTAACAAGATTGAACATTGGAAAGTTATGTATAGAAATTAGAATTCTTTCATCCAAATTCTGTCAATTTTGAAGCTGTATAAGGATGTCGAAATAAATTTTTTACATGTATCAGATACTATTTGCACTCACTGTATATGTAATGTTAGTTTTATTGGATAATTATAAACAGAATAAAGATAAACAGAAAGGAAAACAGGATGCAACTGTACTTCATTGCGTGTGGGTTGCATTAAGTCAGGTGATGTTCAGCATGCACATTGTTATGCCGTTAAGTAAGATGCCAAGTTCTCCAAATTTTAGGTCAGACATTTTTGATTATTCAGAACATTCATTAAATTTTTGTCAGGAATCATTGGCTTTCATGATAATTTCTGGCTTCCTATTTCTCTGCTGTCAATGTATACAGACATTATCAGACATTTTGAAATCACGCCATAATGCTTTATTTAAAAATACAAAATGCAATGCTTTCATATCTGATGTTTATTGTAATATTTATTCTTAAGAAAATAAACATTTCAGTTAACCAGAATCTTTATACTTTGGGGGGACTCTCTCTCTC
>VCCN01001050.1:2285345-2296853 GCA_006491835.1 Architeuthis dux | reverse complement strand
CGCTAGGGTTTGAAGCTATAAAGCTTTCTAGACTATATATGGAGAGAGGATATAGGAAATGGCAAGTCAGCTCTGGCACCTCTGATTATAATACTAAAAATGTTTTTGATACACAGATGGTTTATAAAGAAAATCACTGACATGTATTGCGAGAAAAGAAAGGATTTAGATGTGAGCAAAATTTGATGTAGAATTAAATCAATTATTCATCTGAGTGTGTGTATGTGTGTTATTCTCCAACCTGGAGCTTTTTTTGTTGTTTAAGAAAAATGTCTATTCAAATTTTCTGTTCTGATGTAAAGGTTTTATGTCCAATGGAATGTGTAACTTTGTGTGTGACATCATTTAAAGACTGTTTTGAAGTCCCCACAACTGTTAATGAAAGTCTCCATTGTTAAAATCCTGATTTCTGTTGAGCAGCTAATTCATTCTATATCTTTTAAAGACAGGTGAAAGTAATGAAATTGGGTGTGTCTTCTTTTTTTCAAATTCCCATGACACACAGGTTACAGTCAGAGGCTCTGGCAGTAACAGCATTCCACAGAGACAAGTAGGATCAGGAAATCTTTTGTTTTGGTACATTCCTTGATATGTGTTTACTTAGGAAAACAATACATGGCACTGTTGAGTTTTTTGTCCAATGGAATGTGTAACTTCCGTGTGTGTGACACCATTTAAAGAGTGTTTTGAAGATATTCAATTATTAATGAAAGTCTTCATTGTTATGATTCAAGTTTTTGCAGAGGTGTTAAGTTATTCTGCATCTTCTGAAGACAGGTGAAAGTTTATTTCAACACTTTTCAAGCCATTCTCTTGAGCCTTAGAAATTGTGGGTTTTGTTGCCACCAACCTTAACAGCGGGTAACGACACAGAGAATGGACTTGGCGAGCCTAGTTCAAACACCAGCTGGGAAAGTTTGTGTTCATTTTGCACTTGGGGAAAGGCATGAATCCATCTTGCACCTAGCTATGAGTAAAATAGCACAGGGTCAAGTAAGTGATGCCACTTTGGGTGCAGTTGCCTCTAAATCTAATTCACATTGAGATATGTGGAGCCCAAGCAGGGATGGCTGAAGCCATAGCTAGTGTAAGGGCACTCCAACTTCTATTCTGACTGAAGATGATTACTGGAACTTTTATATTGTATCTATACTAATATTTTGTAGCAGAGCTGTTTGGTGGGGGGAGGGGGAATGTAAGAGATAAAGCGTTTTTGCATGATAGTATAAAAGAAACAAGTGTCTCAGAAAATTTGGCTTAGAAAGGTCTCCCTGGAAAGTAGGTCACCAGGGGATTAGAATAGCTTTGGGCAACGGGTGGATTTGCTGTGCTTGGATTGGCTGAGCAGAGGAAAGGGGAAGCTTTTGGAGTTTTGGGGGGAAATCAGTCAGTAGTGGGAAGCAACCGCACAGAATAGATGTGGAATGTCTAGGACCAGGTGGTTTGCTACTACGATCAGAGGAGTTGACCACAGGACGATGAAGAGAGGTGGCCGAAGATAGAATGAGGGGTGTGAGGGGTAGATGTAGAAAATAGTAATTCGCTTTGTGTCTTCTCATTTTATCGGGCAGTTTCTAAAAACTGCAAATAAATTGAATTACTAAAACACCTATCGCATTGCCTCGTTGTCTTTCGATATAACCCACCTTCCCATTTTCAGCTGTGACCCAAAGAACCAACGACTGCAGTCTCGTCAAGTACCAGAGTTTCTACAACAGTATCTTGGCAGTGCACCATGGTACAATTTGAGCACTCTGTTTGTTTGTCCATGCCTCTTCTCCACAAAAACTACAAGTGCTATCGATCTAATAATCTAGAGGTCAACTATCCATATAGGCTATGTGAGGTCATTCGTGGTCATTCCTAGCCAATTTTCAGATTTTGCAACCAATCTCAAGGCGAAGATCTCAATCTATGTGACATCTGAGGTCATTCAAGGTCACTTCTAGTAATTTTAAAACAATTTTCCAAGTTTTTGGCCACAATTTTGCACCTATGAAACTGAAATTAGACATGGGATAATATTTCCATGGCAAAGCTCATATGCATTGTTATTTTGACCTCAGAAGTCACTTGAGGTCACAAGAGGTAATTTCTAGCCAATTTTCAAACTTGTGGGCCACAATTTCAAACTAAGCATGCTGAATCTTTACTTATGGGTACATCCTCTCCTGTCAAAGGTAACAGGCTAGGTGAGGTGGACCTTGGAGGTCATTCATGTTGAAGTATGTAGATCCACTTGTTCGCCGTCAACTTGGAATAACACAATATAACGCATACAATTTGGGGTCTTCAAATTCACTTTTATTACACTTGTCTCAGGCAATAGAGGAGAACTGGAGAGTTCCACTACTGATCATTAACAAAAAAAGCTAACAGAGTTATCTTTCTTTGTACATAATATATTAACATATTGACAATTCAAGGTCACTAAAGGTCATTTCTGATCATTTCTAATCATTTCTAATCAATTTTTCCAGTTTTTGGTAATACTTTGGCTCCTATGGAACTGAAATTTGGCATAGGGGTAAGACTTTTCATGGCAAAGGTCATAGGCAATGCGATTTTGACCTCAGTAGTCATTCAAGTTCACCTGAGGTCATTTGTATAAATTTCTAGCCAATTTTACGAGTTGTTGGCCACAATTTGGCATCTATAAAACTGAAATTTGGTATAGTGGTCAATTTGTTCACGACCAAAGTATTTGGCAGTGTGATTTTGCCATCAGAGGTCATTCAAGGTCACAATATGTCATTTCTGGTCATAAGTTTGCACTTAGGATGCAAAAATTTGGCATAGGGATTCATCTTTATACAGAAAAAGTTATAGGTAATAAGAGGTTTATGCTGGAGGTCATCTGAGGTCTTATATGGTCATTTCTAGGCAACTAAAGCAATTTATAACATACTATTGAGTTTATGAAGTACAAACCTTTTTGGACCTTACTAATGGCCAAACTGATAATGTCAAATTTAACTGGGTAAGTGGTAATTTTTTTACCATTCTTTTACGCAGAATCATCCCAGAGTTCAGTTTTAGATTAAATTAATTTTGGGGGGCCATTTTGCAGCCAAACAGTTACATTCTTGGAGGTAATATAGTTAGTGGGCAGAAAAAAACATGATAGGTTAGGTTGTGCTGACCCCCAAGATCATTGGAGGCCAGCACATGTTAATTTGGGATTAAAATAGCTTTTGGGAGCAAAACAAAATGACTTTCTTTTCTTTGTAAAAGTTATACAATCCCGAGAAACGTTTTCAGACTAAAATGATCAAATTTTATCAAGGCACAAGGACAATCCGCTGGCCTTTACCTGACTTATCCATGCCTTTTCCCACGGACAACTTTATATTGGTTGTTCTAGGGTTGGATCCCTCGACAACCTTTTCATACTGGCATCCAATGGGAGAAGCACTTATGTAGTTTATCCAGATGCCCTGTTGACCTAAGGGATGACATCATTTGTTTTGTTTATTTTGCATCAGAATATTTCTTCTTTTACAGCTACTAATAAGTCTATGTGCATAGGGCAGAGTTTTTTTGTTTTTTTGACACCTGTTTATTTTTTAATCCTTGAAGTGTCTATTATAAGATTCTGCCAGGTAGCAGACTGAAATGATGTCCCATGGGTTCATTTTTAACCCTGTATTACACCTATCACGAACCTGAACCGCAAAACCTGAATAAATGGAAAAGCACATAACTTTTGAAGTAAACAATATACAGAGACAAATGAACACATATTTCTATAAAATTTTAACTAAAGAATTCAGTGAAATGGTTATTGTTAAGATTCAAACACATCTTGACTCTTTTTTATTTAAAAATGAACCCCCATGGGACATTATTTCAGCCTGTTACCTAGCAAAATCTTAAAATAAACACTTGAAGGATTAAGAAAAAACATAGCAAAAAGAACATCTACTCTATGCACATGGACCTATTTTCCTTCCTAAACTATAAATAATAACACGGAAGTAACAGTTGCCTCCGCTGTTTGCCCCCATTTTCTTATTTCTTGGGAGATTGGTGTTCTTCTAGACAGAAGATCTGATGCTTTGATAGATGACCCATCAAAGAGGGGAAGTTATCTCTTTTGTTTGCAGTGGGGCGGGGAATGACCATTAGAGAAAAAGGTCAGTGGAAATTGATGAACATTCTGAGTCTGAATGACCGTAACTCAGTGGAGCTTCTAGATAAATATCAGACTTTAGGGGGTTGGTCGGAAGGTCCTTCATAAAAACACTTCTTGTAAAGCTTTCATAATCTGTCGTTTAATGGAAGGAATAAATTCGGCTTTCATCTTTTGTCTAGTAGGAAGAAAAAACTATATCCCTTTTTTTTTATTCTTTGATTTTGTTTACTGACAACATAAATGTTAACATACAGTTCTACTTTGATGTTGGCAAGAAGATTTGAATATAAAATGTAAGGATGAATATATTTTTTAACATTAGCATAGCAGAATAAGATATTCAGAGAGAGAGAGAGAGAATGAAGGGGATTAATATGGCTTCTAGGAATGAAAGGAACTTTGAGGATCCACTGAAGGTCCTTAAATGTTTCAATACAAAAATCATCCATGACTTTTCTGTGTGTTTTCTGTCTCTCTATGTTATTAAAAATACAACCATATTATTTTTTACTAATTAATTTTAGTTTTTTTCAAACTTGCTTATTTCTGTCCATGAAAATCAATTTTAGATTTTAAATAATTATAAAAAAATAGGGCAACAATAATATTTATCATGTGTAATGTTGCTTATATTTTGTAATTTTGAAAAATTTAAAATAATATAAACATTTTAAATCTGCTGAATTCAGTTTTGTTAATTTTTTTTTTGTTCTTTTTCTTATTCTTGAAAAGAATTGTTGTCAGTTTTTTCTGTTTTTAGAGGTTTTACTGGCATCCAAAAATCAAAATGGCAGTGCCCTCAATTTACATTTTTCTTTGACAGTCATATAATTTTTCCTCAATTAATCTAAATTCCTTTTACTTAAAAGTACAGAGGAAGATGCTTAGCGTGATCACTTTTGGACAGGGTCACTTAGATAACAGTAACCGGTTGATAATATTAAACAAAAGATATAAAAATTGGAACAGTTTACATTATTGACATTCGTTGTTAAAAATTCACTGTTAAGTTATTAAATTAATTGTAACAGATTAACATTATAAAAAAATTAAAAATGATGACAGTTTTATTTTGTTTGTTTGTAAATTCAGCCTATCTAGGCCTGCTTCCCCTTTCCCCCAATGTATATTTAATTAGTTTAAACGTGACAGATGGACCAACCAAAGCAACCAAAACACACTTTATATATGTAGATGTGTAATATATATAAGAAATGATTCAAAAGGGAACTTGAATGTATACTTGGTAAAGCTCTACATCTGTCAAAACCAAGTTGAAAAAAAATAGAAACAATTTTTTTTCGCCAGTAATTTTTTGTGCTTTTAATCCGTTAGACCCTAACAATCTTCCTGGGATTTTCTTTTTTTCAGAAAAAATGTTTTTTTGTAGGTTTTACAGGGGGCGTTCTATTTACAATGTAACTGTATGGTAAATGGGACCATTACTTTCCACCCATTGTATGGAAGTCAGGCTTTGAAGTATTTGGTTACTTCCCTTGTGAGGCTTCTTTGATATTTTAATGACGATTTTTCTGTGCTTTCATTAAGGTTTTTTGGTGGGGGCCATGCGGGGCTGCCCATGTGTCTGCCCGGGGAGGGGGTTTCACGCGAACAACCTTTGCAAGGGAAGTAACAACATGCTTCAAAGCCTCACTTCCATATAACAGACTGAAAGTAGTGGCCCTGTTTGCCATACAGTTATGCCTATTGTAAATAGAACTCCCCTCGTAAAATCTTGAAAAACTTTTTTTCTACCAACTTCTACAAAGATTGTTAGGGTCTGTTAGGGCGAAAAAAATTGTTTCTATTCTTTTTCAACTTGGTTAACGAAAGTAGATCTTTACTTTATAAAAAATGGATTTCTTCTGAGAAATATTCTTAAACTAATTTCTTACATCCTTTGTCTTAAAAGCTTATCTACTACGTACTGATCTAAGTGAATCTTAATGAAATGGTTGAGGTATAAAATTTAAATCCTGATTATAAAAACAAAAAATATTTTGATTTGAGATTACGAGTCTTTGACTACTAAATTTTCCTTGATCTATGTTAACAAATCTCACAACTGTGTCCATTTTAGAAAGAATGGGTTAAATTATTATCAGATCCAAGACCTATGAGCTGAGAATCTGGGCTACTGTCAAAAACCACCTTCCTGATTTTCTTTCTTCACTTATCAGAGATAAAGATTGTTAAAAAGAGTGTCTTTGTGCGTTGGCCATCTCATTGTCAACACTTGGTAATTTCCGCTTTTCAACAGTGGAAATGAATGGCAGACAAAAAACAATTGTCATTGGAATGAAACCACCCACTTGTCTGCTTATTAAAGTAATACAGTCATGTGCAATGGTGTAGTGTTAAAAAAAGAAGTGAGGGAACTCAAGGCTGCCTGCTCTCGGCTAATTTTTCTTAACTGTGAATTCTTCTTTTATTTTATTTGTATTTAGATAGTGAGGCTACACCATTACTCCTCCCCCAAAAGCAAGGGAACGTCATTCATATGCTTTTCTGCTGCTCTACACCATTGGTCATGCGTCAACTTAGGCCTGACCGACTGGCGTCAGATCGCAGATATGTCCTCATAAGAGCTTAAGACCCATTAATTGCGGATGACAGGAATTTCAGTCGTTGCAGTTCTATGGCTCAACTGCGAATGACAAAATTTTCTGTCGAGTTATTGTTAGCTTGCTAAAGAGAATGCAGTGTATATGTCATGTTTGTTTCAAGTTCTCCAGACAGGGAAGGTGAGAAGGTAAAAGAGCAGATACTTGCTGAATTGAGTTAATGACTTAGTGAAAGAAACATATGTTTAGGCAAATATGTATCTGTCATGGTATCTTATGTTGTGCAGTACCTATATTTTACTTCACCCTATGATGATCGACTTACACCCAGATTGCATCCATACTACCAGAACGTAACCGACACATAGATGTATTCTTTTTCATTAAACCCTGCCTGGTTTTCATGTATAATAACCAATTCAACCTCTAAACCAGTTCCCAACCTTTTCAAGTCATTCCCCACTTTTGTCAATAAGATTACTTCCATTTATTACGTTGCAACAAAGAATAATTTAAAATAATAACTTTATTTTATGTATAATTAGACACTTTAATACTAAGAATTAGTTTAATTTTATAATTATACAGCTGCTGCTGTGTATTTGTTACTCAAAGAAAGCAAGCGAAAATAATTAGAACACATCATTTGAAATTCCAATTTATTACAAAAAAGAAAAAGAATTCTGCTATCGTAACTGATATATACATCAATGTGATCGCTGTTCTTGCTTTTTGAAACTAGTTTAATTTGTGGGTGTATTAATGAGAGAGCTCATCTTAAATCATTCTCAACTTGGAGCTTAACTTGATATAGATGCAGAAATCCCTTTTATTTTTACCTATAGCCTTATTCTCCCATTAGACTACCCAAATTGCCCTCTGGGGGAAATTCCCCCCCAGTTTGGAACAACTGCTCTAAACACTTCATTTATTTTCATTGTCCACTGAAAGTGATCAGTTAGAATCACAACTTAGAGACATGGGATAAGTAATAAATCGTGTGAGCATGACACTCAGGAATAAATCGGAAATTGAATAAATAATTAACCCTTTATAGGGCACCTCTAAAATATTTTAGATATCAAAACAATCTTTTTGTATGTTAAACTAGAACTAATTACAAGATAGTTTCAGTTGCAAGTTTTCTGAAATTCTTTTGTTTATGGGATCAAAACCCCCGCTGATGAAATGATCATATATGGTGCCTCATCCAAAAAGTGACCAAAAATGGAAAATATAGAAAAATTAAAAATTAAAGTAGAAAGTTAAATAAAACATAGAATTAAAGAATAACATTCAATATAATGAATAGATACAAAAAATTGATATTGACCTAAAATAACACCTCTGGGTTGATTTTAAAATGTTATTGTGCGGGCCAAAAACAGGCTATCATAATGGGGTGTGGTATGCCTCAAAACAGTTTCTGTCTTTATTCAAACACAAGTGTAGCTTGCAGACCACATTGGTGTGGATTATGTTGTCTTTGTGGCTAAAATATTTGCATGTGGCTGACAGGTCCTCAGGCGATCATATATAGTCACTAATAAATGAAAAAAAAAAAGTTGTTGATCCCCATTCTGTATTTATTATAACTGCTGCTGGTATTAAGGTTTTTTTCTCTGATAATCCAGAGTAATTATGTCATGATGAAACATCTAAGAAATCATTCCACTCCTAAAGTTTTATTCATCCTTTGATTGATGTTATCTTTAAAGTTATTACAATTTTAGCTGCACCCAAACCTCAAACATTGCTAAAGTATGTGTGGTTATGTTGTGTATTTTAAAGAAGATTAATAATGGAAGCATCTGTAAAAGATTTTTCTGAGACAGAATCTTTTTAACCATTAACTTTTGATTAGTATTTATTTCATCTTAATTTCATTTGCTTCTCATCACAAATACTCAGACCATCAGTCTATGGCCAATAATAAACGGCACAGATCAGAAATAAAGAACATTCTGCACTGTTTACTCACTGCTGTAGACTGACAGCCTGAGTAGTTGTGATGAAAAGCAACTAAAATTAAGATGAAAGAAATACTAGTCAAAAAATAATAATGGGTGACAATTCTAATAAAAAACGAATCAATCTTTTTTATCAACCCTTTTATGTCCAGATAATGAAATTTTACTTATTCCCTCATTACTGAACTAATTACCTTTCTATATATTCATTGTCTTCCACTGTTTGATTATTGCCATAGAGCAGAAAGTTCTTTTTAGAAAAGCTTCTACCACAATGAATCTTTTTAGGTTATAAGAGATAATAAACATCCAAACATACTCAGTTAATACATTTGTGTAGCACAATACGTATATTAGAGAGCAAACAGGTGTCAGAGATATCCCATGAGCCATTAGGAAGCTTAATTGGCAGTGGGCAGGCCAAATTGAAGAATATCAGATAACCGCGGGACATTGTGACTCACAATGTGGATCCCTTGAGATCATAAGCAAAAATTGTAGCATGATGATTTGGACAAGTTCTGAATGTATTGGCACCGAAACACTTGGAAGTGAAAAAACTGGCAGACCCTGGGGAAGGCCCATGTCCAACAGCAAACTTTAAAAGGCTGATTGATAATGATGCCTGTATTTCTTTGAACTTGTTTTCTACGGTTGGTCTAAAATTTGCCAATATTGATCTAAAATGAACGGTTATTACAGATTATTTTCAAACAAAACTACTGTATACATTCGTGTATAATACGCACTTTTTTCTCAGATTTTTAAACCTAACATGTGGTGCATATTATACATGGTAACTAAATGTTACCCCTTTTTTCATGGCAAAGTACGTGGCCATATTCAGGACGGCATGATATAAGTTATATCATTGTCCAAGCTAACGAAAGATGTTTTTTTCCTGGGATTTAATAGCCCATAATTAGGGGTGCCTATTATATATACACCTTCACTTCACCTTAAACTCCATTGCGCAGACTTTTCATGTTCAGGCTTAGGACTTAGGACCTGAAAAGACATAGAAAACCCTTCCCAATCTCCATTCGCAGAGCCAAGTCATTGATTCATTCATTATATATGAGTGCATATTATACACAAATATATACAGTAAGTAAAATGTTATGAAAGAGGATTCTTTATTGCACTTAAAAAATAATAGCTTTAAATACCCAGTTCCTCTCTCTGTTTAATAGAAGTCTTTGCACTCATCTCATTATAATTCACCAAAAGTCTGTCTGTATGTAATGTCCTACTGCAAAAACTTAATTTGGTTAACTTTCTCATGTACAGTGATTGCAAAAAGTATCTGAAACATTTTAAAAAGTTCATTTTAACATCCTTATACAGCTTCAAAATTGACAGAATTTGGACCAAAGATTTCTGATTTGTGTACATAACCTTTCAATGTTTGATCTTGTTTCAATTTATTTTTTGATTTTTGTATTTTCTAATCTTTGTTCCAAATTCTGTCAATTTTGAAGCTTTCTAGGAATGTTAAAATGAACTTTTTGAAATGTATCGGGTACTTTTTGCACTCACTGTATATGAACTGTACAGTTGAGACATAGGCATAAGAGCCAATTTTCTAGTCAGTATATTTTTGCTCCTAAAGTTTTTGAATGATCTGGAATTGTCAGTAATTCTTTCTATGAGTTATTACTCTACTTAATGCCAGAAATGAAATATAAAAAGGTGATTCTTTTTTTTTTCTCATAAAATTATCAAAAAGAAAATGTTGAGTGGGGAAACTAATTTTTTTGATGTCCAATTGGACCAATAAATTGGAATTAAATGTAGAATTTTTCCTCTTTCATAAAATAAATAGGATGAAAAATGAATTGCAATTCAAGTTTTTTTATTTTTGCTTTTGATAGGAAAGAAATTGCATTCACTTTAAATATGGGACGAGTAGATATAACATTTGTCTGCGCCAGACAGAAGAAATTTGGTTTAACTATGAATTGCCACCTGGAGCCAACATCCTTTTTGTGTCTGAATTCTTATGGTGGTCATAAAATAACTTTTAAAACTACAGGAGTCCTTCAATATAATGCTGTTTGCAATATAAGGTGGGTGGGGGGTGGACACCATCATTTTTACCTATACGTGTTATCGCCCACTTGTCCAGAAAATCGTGATGAAAACATTATTTCATCATAAGACTTACTTAATATGACTAAAATATTAAATTTCTTCAATTTTCAATCAACTAACATATGATAACATGGTGTTTTTTACGCATCATTTCTTTGATTTTGTGATGAAAACAACACTTTCATTCACCAGTGAACTTGTAATTGACTTTTGATTATCCGCGGTTCAATTATAACCAGGGCTGTGGAGTTGGAGTCGTGGAGTCTGAGTCAGAGGAATTTTGGGCTACTGGAGTCGGAGTAAGAAAGATTTTACTGACTGTATTCGGTGTTGGTAAAATATACTGTTTCCGACAGCATTACTACTTGAAAACCCGCACAATAGGTCGGTTTTTGAGCTACTTCCTGCCTGAATGTAAATAAACCCTCTGCAAAACCTTAAAAAATTAACTTTTCAAAACTGACAAATTTCCTGAGAAAAACGAATAAAGTTATTTCTCTCATCTTTTGTTGGGCAGTGATCACTAAAAAAGTTTGAATTTTCTTAAAACAAGCATGAATGCTGCTGGACACAGACTAGTGATCAATTTAGCATGAACTTACATTCCAAATTGACCCCCCACTAAAAACCTATTTAGGTGGCTGGAATTTTCCCCAAACAAAAATGTTCAGCCCTCTACTCCATTGGTGTGGCCTGTACACGTCATACATGCATAGCCAGCCAGACCAACTTAAATACTGAAGAA
>VCCN01001050.1:2265223-2280125 GCA_006491835.1 Architeuthis dux | reverse complement strand
ATATATATATATATATTAGAGAGACAGTTGCACACATTTCTGTGCATGAAGATAGATATTTCCTAAGCTTAACTAAGTCTGGCACAAGGCCACCAATGTGAGGCACACAGTGAGAATCAAACTCACTACATTAATGAACTGACCTGCAAGGCAAGCTTGTTAACCACCACATTGTGGTATACAAACTATAGTCATTTCTACACTAGACAGGCTGAAGAATGTATCAGCCAAAATGCTGTGATAAAATTTTTTAAAAACAAGGAGGATACTGGCTGGAATAACATCAGCCTTGTCTGTTAAACTTATTATTATTATTAAACTTTCTTTTCTCCTCCTTTCTACTGTGACTGTCACACTTATGGTATCAGTAGCAGCCATCAGCCAAGTCAATAATGACAATCTTATCTCAATAGTTCATGCAATACCTACAAACATGTTTTTCAGAATACTCTTAGTCAAAATATATGTACATGTACACACAGACACACACCTTCAGATATGACATGCAAGATAAAAGACCCAATTCTTGTCAACATGTATCAATGTTTCTCTCTCACACACACATATATATATATATATATATAAGGTTGCTTTTAAGGTGGATGCGGGTTCAATCCCCTCACAGTGCTTGTTTCTTTATTCACATTCACATTTACGATTTAGGCTGCCCGTTTAGCAGTTTTATGTTTCTCTGTCTGTAACTTTAAATGGACAGGTCGATTGTTCAGCTTATTTTGTGCCACCCTGTATAATCAAAGTTATCACCGCATTTAGAACATGGCTACTGAGCTGTTCCTGTTGCAGTTAAGGCATGGCTGGTTTAAAGACCACAATGTGCCCTACACCACCCATCATTTTGGGTACCACCATATTAAAATGGTATGTGATCTGAACAGTAAGTTTATATTGAAACATAAACATAGTTTATTGATTGGGAAATTTATATTGAAACCTAACCATAAGATATGTATAAATATTTAAAATAAAGACTTATGTTGTGACTTATTGTGAAAAAATGATGGTTTCAAATGTCATTGAGGAGGTGACATCATTTTCAATTGACATCAAAACTGAAGCATTCAATCATTTCTGAGCCATTGTTGAACAGAATCGTTTTTTGATAGTTTGGAAAATGAATGTTCACCTTCACAGACTGTGATTGGGATAGTTACAGAGTAGTTGAAACATTTGAAAAAATCAACGCGACAACTGGATTATTTTCCCAGATATTTCAACAGGACCTGAGGATCACAATCCCACTTCAAATGGGTCAAAAATTCTGAGAAATTTACAAACTCATTCTCGCTAAAATTTGGAAACTCAAAAAGACTGTATATGGATTAGCAGATGCCCCTAGCGTATGGTTCTTATGACTCAAAGAAGAGATGATCAAACTCGGAACAAGGATGAGTACATACAATCAAGGTGTTTTCTTCTGACATTCTGCAGATGGTCTTGAGAGTTTTATAGTGTGTTTTGTTGATGATCAATTGTGATGTGGAACTAAAAAGTTTGAAAAGTGTGCTTATATAAAAATTGAGGGGTACATTTGACATAAGTTGTGAACATTCATCTGCCTTCAAATATATAGGCATTGAACTTAATCAGAGATCTGATTTCTGTATCTGCATCAATCGGGATAGTTATATCGGGAGCATTGAGCCTATCAGCATAGACAGCTTCAGAAAGATGATGCAGTTACTAGGGAGGAGAAGACTAGACGGAGGTGTCTTGTTGGGCAACTTAATTGGAATGCTGGCATGACACGCCCTGATGTGGGTTTTGCTGTCTGCCAGTTGAGCTTAACAATCAAAAATGCTAAAGTTAGCCATCTGAATAAAGCAAATAAAATAGTGACGCATACAGATGCAAGCTATGCTAATCTTCCATATGAGGGTAGTCAAGGAGGACAAATTGTCTTGCAGATGAAGAAATGCCAGCTTGTCCACTAACATGGAAATCCACTACGGTCAAGAGAGTGGTCAAATCAACATTAGCAGCAGAAACCCAATCATTTGTTGAAGCTTGTGATGTCTTTTCTTATGGCAAAAATAGTTGCAGAAATTATCTACAATGACAGGAACTCCATTTTACCTATCCGCTGCAAGGTAGACAATAAAAGTTTGTTTGATGCTGCAAAAACAATCAAAACCATAAGTGACATCAGACTACAGGTAGAAATGTCAATTGTTTGCGAAATGATTGAGGAAGTGACATTGTCATTGGCAGACACACTTACTAAAGATGGGTCCTTTAGAGCAAATCTTTTGAATGTGCTTGAGAAAGCACACCTAATAAAAAAGGGTTTCATACTAATCTACTAACTCTTGTTTCATTAATAACTTTATTGAATAATTTAGTTTTTCATGAAAAAAATGTTGAAAAATAGGATAATTGTATTCATTATTCAAATCAATAATGACATCAACCCATTGATCTGTCTTGCTTAATTGACAAAGGAGAAAGAGGGAGATTGTTAATGTGAGTGGAGTTACTGCCCTTGCACTGGCATGCTGGAAGTGTACTGGCGGACATTATTTAGTCAGAACGAGAGAAGTGGGAGAGTGAAAGTGAATTGCGTGGTGTGACAGAAGTGAGTCTCGTGGAGACCTTTACATGGGCCCCCAAGTCATTGATGTATTTTTCAGCAAGTTAGACGCATCAACTTTCAACTGCGAAGCATCATTCTCCTTTAAAGACTTGATGGAAGCAAAATCATAAGCATGCCGCCAGTGAGTTAAACTTGCTAGTTATTTGTCAATGATGACAAAGAAACTCTATATGTGGAATTGTTGTGCACCTTGAAGATCTGCATCTGGTTCAGCAGAATCATCATCTTAACGTCTTCTTCGATTTTGCATATTTTTTATACATATTCTTGTTGAACATCTTCCATGAGATTCTTTGCTTCATTCTCCAATTCATCAAATTTATCACAAAGCTCAGCAACTAAACTTTCAAGTGATGATAACAATGATACAGCAATGCTGATGTCAGTGGTTGTACTTTGGAGAAGAGTACTCGTTTTCTGAAACCGTTGTAGAATTTTGTTCCAAAGACAACGCATAAATGCATTTTCAAGAGGGCACATGCCAAGATTGATTCAGAATGTCAAACATTTCCTTTTTCCTCATCATTTTCTGCCATTTCATTCAACAGTGCATATATGCTGAGTAATTGGTGTGCAATGCTTTCACGGATTCAAAATGACAATGCCAACATGTTGATGATAGTTTTCTTAGGGTCAGAATTCGCCCATTTTCATTAAGTGCCAATCCCTTTGTTAGTGAATTTCAGCACTTTGTTGATCCATCTGAATAAGCATATAATTCCAGCACCAAACCAAAGAAATTGGAAGCATTCAGGCAGCAGTTGGCACTGGCAACACCAAATAGATTTAAAGAATGTGCTGCACATGGAATGTAATCTGCTAATGGATTTATTTCTTTGATTCTTTCTTGAAGACCTGTATACTTACTTGACATATTTGACCTCTGCAATCATCTAGAGAAAGCGTTAATTCTTTAAGAGTTTTGAATACATTTTGCTGAAGAACCTCTCCACAGGATATCCGCTTTTATTGACATATTGTACAATGAAAGTCAACTGATCTATGTGGCTGACATCTGGTGCTGAATCAATACATATAGAAAATTATTTAGCAGCATGAATTTCTTTGCATATGGCGGACAAGACCTCTTCTCCCATTTGTTCAATATGTTCATCACATATTGTTGAAGAAAGATAACTTGCAGACCCACGCCCATTTTCCGTAATGAAAAATATGCTATAGATTCCAAAATTCCCATATAATTTCCATTATAAGAGGATTTGAACGTTTCATCATCTCGTTGAAATGCTAATCCATGTTGAGCCAAAATCTTTGACTTTAATGCCCCAACTGGTTTCCAATAGTTTTATTTTTCTTCATTCAGCTGGTTACGGAGCTCATCATCGATACGTAATTTCGTTTTAGATCGTATTAACCGGGAACGAACAGAGAGTCTGTGTTCTTCACTGTTTTCATAAGATTTGAGCATCTTGCTACAGTTACTCCAGTCGTTGAAAACACTAAAGACAAACTGTGAAGGGGATCTTGAGAATAATTTGCAAAAATGACAATACAGCTTACCATTAGAGTAATTGTTCATCTGAAGATCGAATTCTTATGAAACCAACTGTACAGGTTGTAATGAACCAATAAATATTTTTCTACTATATATATATATATATTAGTGTTCCTGTATGAATTTCTGCTATTTCCCTCTTGAGTGCTGTTGCATTCCACTTGGTCCTGCAAAGTGTCAGAATATCCTGGGGCCACAGGTTCAGCTGAGAAAAAAAAGTCTGTTCCACACCCAAGTTCTTACTGGCAGCCTTCTGTAAGTCCTAAACCTGTTACATTATCTTTTGCAAGAGGCAGACATAACGTTGTTTGCCAAATATACAATTTAAGTAGACAAGTAAGTGAAACATTAATGGAAGTTTAATTTTTACCATGTTTCATAATAAAAATAAATTCTAGTTTATATTTTGGACACCATTTGTTGTTTATGCCTGAATTTTTGCGATGAGGAATCATCACTATACATAGATTTTTTTTTTTTTTTTTTTTTTTTTTTTTTTTTTTTGACTCATCCAAACCCTATAACTGTCGATATTGAGCTTTGGTAAATGGACTCCTAGTCATAATACCAGCGCATTGGATGCAGTGTAATATTTGCATTGTTTTTATTAAACCTTGACAGGATTCCGTCGTCTCATATATAGAATGAAAAACAACTAAGTTTCATTAGACCCAATAGTTTGTAAAAAGCGTGTTATAAGTTATCCGAAAAAAGTTTTAATCCATATTTTTGAGATTAGCTGGATGAAAAGAGAATATCCTCTCAATATATCTAACTTTATATCAATTACTAATCCATGACCCTTTGCTTCGTTGATGTTTATCAGACGTGTACTACAACAGGCCCGGCTGATGGTTGCTATTGATACTATATGTGACAGATATGGGAGAGGGGGGAAAAAGAAAGTTAGGTAGATTTAAAAGTGTAGGGAGGGAGAGGGGGAGAATAGCTCCTATCCACTTAGTGTATGTCTATATTTTTTGTCTGTAACATTTGTCAAGGGAGATAACTATTGAATGCTAATTATAGAGTTGTCTCCCTTATTTCTTTTTTCTTTTGCTAATGTGTAAACAATCGGGTTTGTTTTGGTTGAACACAAACAAGAAAATTCAGCAACATAATATTTTTTATATTTTTTAAGTACTATGCAATTGTAATATTTAAATACTGCCATCATTTTTTGATGGCATGGTTAAACTAGTTATATATATGATTCTGATAATATTATTTCTACTGCTACTACTAATAATGTTTTTCAATGTTTTCTTTTGCTGCTAAGATCGCAGTTTGAACAAAACCTGGCTAAGTATGGCCTATATGTGAAATCAAGTTGAATGAATATTTTGACATTGTAGTCAGTCCGCATGAATTCAGGTTATATATCAAATATTTCAAACTCCATTAATTTCTTATATGATGAATACAGCAAAATCCAGAGATTCAGAATGATCCATTGATAGAAATTTCTTTTCTCTGATTCCACAGCCTGAAAAAAAAACCCCAAAACTAACAAAACATTTTACATAGATTCTTTAAATTTGTTTATTTTTACCCTATCTATATAATGAACACTGACTTTTCTGTTTGATTCTCTGTCTGTAACAATGTACTCTTCCACTTGAAAGTGGCAATTTTGCTGATAAAAACATCTCCTACCCATAATTTGCAACAATGGACTTTCCCATTTAAAGTTCAGTCACTTTTTAATAAAACCTCAGATGAAATTGATAAGAAATAAACATTTATTTACACTATTAACAGCTTTGAAGTAGTGAACTATTAACTCTTTAAGTAAGAGAATGTGAAGAAACCACTCAAACTCCATAGAAATACTGGTTGATATTTTTGACAGATGCATTATGGCCTCCAGTGTTTAGTTTCTTTTCTAAAAATCATCTCATAGAAATTCAAATTCATACATGAATTTTCTCACGTGTAATAACTGGTTGTTATATAATTCTAGGAAGTAAATATTTTCAAATTAAAAAAGAATTACAGAAATTATTTTTCAATATTGTTTTAATTTTGACTACTTTTTTTTACCTCCATCTTAATTAGTAGTCAAAATTGATACAATATTGGGTTACAATATTTCATTTAATAATAAAAATAAATAATTAAATTATTACTGTTTTGGTTTTTGTTCTCCATTTACACTATTCAAATTTTCAGTGATTTAAAAACCTTCTTTGTATTTCTATTTGCATTGATTAGCCCTTTGGATGGTTTTGAGTTCCATTATTCATTTTTACTTCGTAGAAAATGTGTATTAGAAACTGTCAACCAAAACTGTCAACATAATTTTCCTCAGTTTTTAAATTGGTCTGGCTGGCTATGTATGTATGCATCACATGTACTCCTTATTATTTCTAGAAAAAACAGTTCTTTTGTTTTTTGAAAATTTTCCCCGAATACGTTTTTAGTGAGGGTTCAATTTGCAATGTAAGTTTATGCTAAATTGATCCCTTTAATTTGTGTCTGGCAGCCTTCATGCTTGTGAAAATTCAGCCATTTTTAGTGATCACTGCCCAACAAAAGTCTAGAGAAGTAACTTATTCATTGATCACCCCTTTTTTCCAAACTTTTAATTGATCACCCCAAACACGGCTTGCTGCCAAAAGACGTCATGTGACGGTTTCTGTTGAGTAACTAACCAGACCTGTTTTGTAATATTAATGAGTCTTGTATGGAAGAAATGATAAATCTCTCTGCTTTTTGTGTTTTGGCTGTCAATCATTGGACAACACTTGTTTGATTTGCATTTTGTAACTCATCGGGTGACCAAAAACCTTCAAAGATCAACTTAAAATTAGAATTAAAGACATTGCAGAAGAAAAACGAAAACAAAAACAAACTCTTCTGCAAGTAGTAGCATTATTAATCACCGCTACCCACAACACTGGTTTATTGCTGGTGTAAACTTGAGTTAATGACATTAAAAATGCAACAAAATATTATGTACTCACAGAGATCCTTTATTCATATAATGACTGTAGTCAACCTAACACGTGTGTACTACAAAGCGCTTTCTCCTGCTCGTTCAACAGAATGTAAAACGGCACCCCCAAGAAGTCTTCTACCTAAGGGGAATAACACATGATACTTACTTAACAGCTGGGTTTAGGTTATTCATGAGTTTTGACATTTATATGTATCTGTGTATCTATCCGGACATCGCCAAGCCCTAACAGTTCATAGTAGAAACTTGAAATTTTGCACACACACTCCCCTGAATGAGTAGGGAAAATATTTTTTGTTTTTGTTTTTAGAAATTCCCCCCTAAATAGGTTTTTAGAAGGGGGTTCAATTTGCAATGTAAGTTTGTTAGTTTGGTCACTAGTTTGTACCCACTTGTTTTTTGAAAATTCAGACCTTTTTTAGTGAAAACCGCCCAACAAAAGCTGAGAGAAGTAATTTATTCATTGATCACCCCTTTTTCCAACTTTTTAATTGATTCCCCCCAACACAGTATATATGGGTTGCAGTGAGTCATAATTTCCCTTGGAATGCTAGTTATCTTTATATTTTTCATTAGATGAAGCAGATGTTTTTCTTTTTTTTAGAATAAAACTACTGAACTTATAATTTTTAGGTTGTTACATATAAAAAGTTATTTGAATAGTAAGATGAAGGATGATATTTATAACAAAAACAGTAAATATTAAATCAAAACATGACCAACTTTTCCAATGATCTACAAATGACAATATACCATCTCTATAAAATTTGTTTAGTGGTCACAAATTCATTAAAAGCATGAATTTTGACTTCCTATTAGTTAACCTTTTATTACGTGTATGAAGTTCAAAATGCTTGAAAAGATGATAATCTGTAGGAGAAATGTCAGGTGAATATGGAGGATGCTGCAAGACTTCATATCCCAATTATATAAGCTTAGATACAGTCAGTTGAGAGGTGTGGGGTCTGGAATAGTCATGGGACATTCCATTCAGTTCATGTGGGACCCATCTTTCCAACTTTTAAATCTTTCCTATTGCTTTAAGATGACGTGATATGGTCACTGTTGAAATCCTAAAGTCTCCAGAAAGTACTCAAACCGTTGTTTGTGGGTTGTTGGCCTCTGCTGTCAATAATTCTTCATCATTAAGAACAGGTTTGGGCCTCCCTTGAGATTTATTATTTGTATCAACATTTCCAGACCTAAACCTATTCAAACAACACTGAACGGATTGAACTGGAGTAGTGTTCACTTCAAATGCTCTGTTGACGATATCAGCAGCTTTAGCAGCGTTAGGTCTTAATTGAAATTGCAATTTGTCTAACTTCATTGCTGTTTTAAGGGCTCAAAAACCTCCAACAATGATGAATTATATTTCTATTTACATTGGTGTCCAGGTTCAGGTAAAATAAATGCAATTACATTAGAGAATATTTAAATTTTAATATTAGTCTCTACTAGTTGACCTATGATGTTAAAAAATGACTGCAGTATTTAAATAATTTTGCAATTGTACTGTACTTCAAAAAATATGAAAAATATTATGTTGCTCTGCATTTCCTTGTTTATGTTCAACCAGAATGATGATTTTTTTTTAAGCATTTTCAAAAAAAAAAAATAAGAAAGGGAGATTGCTCTTTAATTAGCATTTAATAATTAATCTCCCTTGACAAATGTAACAGACAGAAATCATAGCCAATCATGTGGCGAATTATAGTTAGATATGCTGCTGCAGGGTCAAACTCCACTCCTACTTCTCTTCGAACTGAAGATGATTATTGCAACTTTTGTATTGTATATATAATAAATAAAAAATTATAAAAATGTTTTTTTTTTGTATAAATCTATCTATTTATTAGAATGAAATAAGCCCTTGTGTATCTGTGCGATACATTTTGTAGATATCTAACACTTGTCAATTTAGCTCAGTTGGTAAGAGACTAGCCTACCAATCAGTAAGATACAACCATACCAATCAATTGGTCCAGATTTCAAATCCTGGTAGGAGGCATGTTAATTTTTACTCTCCTAAATTTGGTGAGGATTGTTCTTGTTGATCTTGTTCCGTTGGGAAAACCAAAGTCAACTACTGACTTTGTCCTGGAGTTTGACAAAAAAATCATTTCATGTGTAACAACCTAATACTTGTGACTCATCTTGTGTCACAACCTACCAGTTGCAAATAATTCTTGAAAACTATATCTAAGCACCAATTACAAAGTTGTAAAGTTCTCAAGGAATTGGTTCCTGGCAGGGGGTGTCACAGACAGATTATCACTTCAGGGTAATTAACAGCTTTCTATTCTGGTTTTCCTGCTGAGATTTTGGTTGCAGATCATTCACGAGTAAAATCTATTCTTCCTTTCTTAAGATATTGAAAAATTTTATAGACGACAATTTAATGAAGTTTGTCACGAATAGAAATCTTGAGCCAGAAGTAGAATCTGTTCTGATGTCTTTTAATAGATTTGTGAAGATAGTTTGAAATTCCATGGAGAAATTAGAAAGTACATTTCATATAAATATTCAATTATACCTACCAAATTTTATTCTTATCTAATTTCATAAGTATAATTAAATTTTGTAATTTAATTAGAAACCATCAACCAAAACTGTCACCAAGATTGTCAACATAGGTTTCCTCATTTTTCAAGTTGATCTGGCTGGCTGGCGGTATGTATATATCATGCATAAAGACCACAACAATGCAGCTAGAGGGCTGAAAATTTAAACATTTACTCCTTATTATGTCTAGTAAAAACGTTTTTTGTTTTTTGAAAATCCACCCCATATATAGGTTTTTAGTGTGGGGGTTCAATTTGCAATGTAAGTTCATGCTAAATTGATCTCTTAGTTTGTGTCCGGCAGCATTCACGCTTGTTTTTTGGAAAATTCAGACTTTTTTTAGTGATCACAGCTCAACAAATAGTGAGAGAAGTAACTTATTCATTGATCACCACTTTTTCCGATTTTTATTTGATCACCCTCAACATTGGTCACATGATGGTTTCTACTGAGTGACTAACCAGACCGGTTTAGATATTATTTAATATAATTTTCATAGAATATTCAATTAAATATGATTAGTATATTGAATATAAATTTCATAATTAGTTTAATTTTCTATAATTTTAATTACATTTAAGCATCTTTTGATACATAGGGAAGTGTATCAATAATACACAAGCTTACCTATATCATCAAAACATGATGGCAGTATTTAAATAATTTTTCAAAAATATATTAAAAACATGTTGCTCTGCATTCTCTTGTTTATGTTCAACCAGAATGAACCCAGATTGAAAAAAATCCAAAAAGCTAAGGGAGGTTACTCTATAATTAAAACTTAGTTGACAAATATTACAGACAAAAATATAGAGCATCACATGGCATGTTATATAAGTAGATATTCAACAGCTGTTTTAGTCTTAACTGTTTTTATACTTATAATTAAAGAAATTTAACTATGATTGTATATAATTTCAATATAACATTTAAAATACTTTGCCGATGTAATTTAGATTCAATCAAATCAATTTAAAATTGAATTGTTTGGCAAGGAAATTGAAAATATTTTCAAATAAAAGCATTTAATAATTCCTATTTATTTTTATTTGTTTAATAATATTTGAGTTAAGAGACTGACCGGAAAGATCATCACCATCATTTACCTCAACCAACGAAGTTGAAGGTATATGTATTTGGTCATGTCTTTCTGTCTGTCTGTCTGTCTGTCAACACGATATCTCTGAAAGATATTTTTCCATTTTTTTCCATACATTTATGTATACGCTCATGTCAGTGCACACAATATCTTCAGAAGTGGATTCATGACTTGATTAGTGCGAAAAGAAAGCAAGCGACCTCGTCCAAAACTTGAACTTGGTTCGCTGATTCTGTTCTGTGCTGGTAACCGTTATGCCATCTTGCACCTCCTGCAAACATTTTCCTTGTGTCTTAATAAACTGAAGTGCCAAAAAATTAAAGACTACTACCTAAAAGTGTGTAAGCTCCTCTCTTCACCTGAGCTACACAAAGTGGTATGGAGTCTACAAGGTGCTGGAGTAGTTGCATGGGTATATCTATCCAGGAACATTCCAGGGTTGTCCATAACTGAGTTGTGTTTGTTGGGTGTAACTGCAGGTAATTTATTGTGGTCTGCAACATGCCACATACATACTCAATGGGGTTTAAATCTGGTGGGTACGGGGGCCAATAGAGTACCTGGAAGTCGGCCGAGTGTTCCTGAAACCAGTTTACCTGCTATGTCATCAGACTGAGTCCATTTCTACAAGTGGGGTAGTGTGAAACCATTTTTTGGCAATTCAGTTTATTTCAGTTGACTAAAAGATTTGCTCTTTATGTCTACATTTACATCATCCCCTGGAAATGTGGAAAAATCTACACAGGTGAAACAGGCTGCCCCCTCAAAGTCAGATTTGAAGAACACAGAAAAGCCATAATCAAGGGCGAGATAGAAAAGTCTGGAGAAAGAAAGGCGACCATTTTCCTCTCTGGGAGGAAGTCCAGATTATTGACAGAGAATGCTGTTGGAAACAGAGGCAGCACAGATCAACATGTTGACTGAATGCATTAGTCAGACAAGTGGGGAGTTCAACCCTTCCACTACTCAACAAACCCAAACCGACAAGGCAAGGATAAGGAAACACCCGAATCCTATGTTATAAGGGTTACTTCCTTTGAAATTAAAATTCTGTTTGCCCCATTACATTTGGATATTACACCTGAGGAAGGCCAAGGAATGGATAGTCTGAAACGTTGAATCATCCAAAGAAATATTCAAATGTTAATTACCCTTCTCAAAACTATAGAAAATAGATTTGCTCTTGTTTTATCTACAGGAAATCAGGTCTAGATAGAAGACTATAGAAGACAAATTTACTTCCGATCCATAGTTGAAGGGAATAATTAATTTACTCTTTTCATCTTCCTGTTCCTCGCAGCACACTCTCTAGGAAACCATCAGGGTGCCATATTAGATCCACCCAGGCATAGTGTAATGGCGTGTACTTTGTAGTGCCTATCTCCTCTACCATTAGCAAAAGACAAGTAGTACTGGGTTACAGAGTAGAAGGAAGTATGAAACACACAGAAATTAGTTTGCATTACATGACTCAAAATGAAAGATGTATAGGCGAAGAGATCTGCTAATTCCGTGTTTTTCATCTGTCTAATAAACGTCTAATGAGACAAATGTATCCCATCATGATTTTGGTTGTTCAAAATATGAAAAATTGTTGAAGTAATAAAAGAATAATTTTCTTTAACCATTAAATAAAAAATTATTAGGCTTTTGTTATTTTAAACTTTGATGCTTATTTTGGAATAAACTATTATTTAACTATGTTCATGGAATATACCATTTTAAAGCGTTTTCTTTTCACCATTTATTCTGGTTTATTTGAGGCTGTCTAATCAAAGATGGAAAAAAAGCAAATTTAAGCAATTTTGTTGCACGAGTTCAAAATGGGACGTAAAGCAGCGGAAACTGCTTGCTGCACTATCAACCAAGTATTTGGCCAGCTCAACATGGTTTCAAACATTTTGAAACTGGGAGACAAGAGCCTTGAAGATGAGGAGCGTCGTGGACATCCTTCTGTGATTGATGACATCAAATTGAGGGCCATTATTGAGGTGGGCCCACGCAAATCAACTTGTGTGGTTGAAGAGGAACTAAACATTGACCCTTCAACAGTTGGACAACATTTGCACAAAATTGGAAAAGCAAAAAAGCTTGACAAATGGGTGCATCAGCCTAATGGCATTGTTTTTGCTTGTTTAAAACTCTTTAAAAAATCCAGACATTAACTCTTAAATTCATACTCTTCAATGAGTAGAATTAAAAATAATGGAACTCTTCTGTGAAATGAACAGAAAAACCTTTTTAAAATTCTCCTAATGGACAAAGAGGGATAATTTCAATCAGGAGTTAATTCCCTTGATAATGGGACCTGAGTGTTTCTGAAAGCTGAGTATTGAAAATTATAAATCAATACAATATGTCCATTAGTAAAATAGGTTGACTCTATCGTGTACCGGTGAGCGAATATAGTATGGCATGCTAAGGGTTATAGCAGATGAAAACGGGATAGCTAAATGATGGTGTTTGTGCAGGGTGTCTATTGGGGTGGGGCTAAAACAGCTTTGCACCACCTAATAAAATGCCTCTCAGATGCCCTGCACACAAGACATAAAATGTGTGGTATTCATTTTAATCACGCATTTTGCTTTTATTACACAAATAAGAAGGGAGAAAATTTGTTTGCTTTGAAAGCCCATTTTTCTCATTAAATAGTTTGGACATAATGCTTGAAATATGTAGTAACTTCTTTGTTGATGGCTTCAAAAGGCATGTATGTCATGTTATAGATTAGATTTAGAGCCTTCTGATTAATTGAATTAAAATATCTGTCCAATCCGGATGTGTGCCTCATTTCTTACAAAACTTCAATCGGAAGCTAATCAATAGATATAAAAGCATTGCAAAACTCTTAGGTTCATTTCTTCTTTCTCTCTGGATAAAGGGGCCTATATTTTCCCTTTCTTTTTTCTTTCTTTCTCTTTTTCCTCTTTCGTTTCTTTTATTTCTTCTCTTTTGTTTCTTTTTCCTTTCTTTTCCATTTCTTTTCACTTTCTTTTTCCTGTCTTTCGTTTCTTTTTTCATTTCTTCTTTCATTTCTTTCTTTTTTCTCATTCTTGTTCCTTTCTTTTTTCTTTCTTTCTAAAGTTTGAGAGCAACTCCTCTAATAACGTAACAGCCAAAAGTACTTTATTTGCTTCATAAAACATTTGTAAATTTTCATTCTTCAACCACTTAAGCCATTCATTCATTTATCATAAAAACCCAAAGCCATTTCAAGAAAACCAAGCTACAAAAAGACAGTTCTGCAGTATAAGATAATATTTGAACATTGACTTGAGATATAACTAGTTTCATGTGTATTTTTCATGAACGGTTGGAGACAGTCTGGAAAAGAAAATGAAAACTGTCTAGAGCACAATTAGTCAAATACAAGACTGGCACCTTTTGATCCATCAAGGAATGAGTGATGGGAAACAGTCAATCAAAATCATTAGCCTTTTTGGTGTCTTTATCTAAAGCAGTGATTCCCAAAGTGGTTGGTCACCCCCCCCCCTCCCTTCTCCTGGGGGCGGTGGAAAGATCCAAGGAGGCGCTTGCGGGTGGCAGGGTGGCATCAGAACTGAAGTGTTCATTTTTTTTACAAAATCTTTATGATGAAACGTAAGTCATAAACACTTAAGTAACACATATGCTTTTCAAAGAATAACATTAACGCAGAGTTATAAACGAAAGTATGGTTTTATTTTATTTTGTGGTCCAAAGTCTAAATGTTTGTTTGTATCTATGGTGATGTGGTCTGGACAGGACATCTGCTGTGGGGACTAGTGATCATTGCATTTTCACGTGCGCAAGGGCCAAGGATCTAGGTAGGTATCATCATGGAGTTTTTGCAAAATTGACACCCATTGGCAAAGAAACTATTCAATCACATAGAAAGGTTTGATCAAGGAGGTGTGTATTCATTGTAGGAGGGGGGGGGTGATGTAGGAGCCAAGTGGGTGGTAGCCCTAAAAAGTTTGGGAATCACTGATTTAAATCCGTCATTTGATCTTGCTCCCAAACTGGAAACTTTAAGCTACTAGTATCTATACAATACTAAAATTGTCTTAAATTAAGGTAAACCAAAAATGTACCAACTTAAAGAACACGTAAAAAAATCTGGTTGAATTGAAACTTAATTATAGTAGTGTGGGGTCTGCTTCTGTGCTCATG
>VCCN01001050.1:2236274-2251176 GCA_006491835.1 Architeuthis dux | reverse complement strand
CCCCAAAGTGTTGGGTACCCAAAAGGACTCAATAGTTATTCTAGCCTCTTTTGCTTTTTTTATTATCAGACTTTCACACAGAAAAGATGAGTTTGAGGGAGGCATTATGGAAAAAATATTGTGTTTATTGATAGATATTTGTTAGATGAAGTTCAGTAAAGAATAGCTACATAAAAAATAGCTTATAACCAGTGGTGGAAATGGGGAGGTATGTGGAGATACAGTGTATACCTATTTCTCAATTTCCAGGTTTTTTGTATGTCTCAAAAAAGCCTCGAAATTGGCCATATTACAGGTGCTTACAGTGCCCTGAACCCCTAGGCTGTGCAGGTTTATTTTGCTCATCCCGATGGACCCCTCTTTGATCCCTGAGCATAAATCCTAGATACAGCCTTACCATATACCTAGTTTCCAAAACCCATTTCCATTTCTTTGGCTTGCATTATTGAGCATAGTGTAGAGATCAGTCACCTCCTTAAGAGAATTAACAGGATTGCCACAGGAGGCTCTCTACATGATCCCCAGCTGCTTATGGCACCTGATATTTCCAGACGGTCACCAATCAGGCTTGACGTTGCTTAATTTCTGTGATCGTATGAAAGCCGGTGTGTCCAACACGATATGGCCATAACATCAGAATTCTTGTTTCTTGCATTGAATGCAGAAGATGGCGTCCCTCAAAAAGTCCTATTTTATTTTTGATGCCTGTTGTTCTGGCATAGGCAGCATAAATGGTTTCCATAGACTCTCACCTTTTGGCCTCTGATTTTCTTATATTGCAAATTCTTTGAAAATAACTGCATGGAGGCCTCTTTATAAGAAATGTATTTCATTGCTTCTGTATTATATTTTTATATGTTCAAAGTAATTTATCGAATGAACATATAAGTCTGTGTTCAAGTTGCCTGCATACAGTATTGGAACAGAAATGATTAAAGCATATTTTTGCTTTCTCCCTAAACTGCTTGGTCTTTTCTCTTCTTGTGCCTATTCATTTAGATTCTATTTCAGAAACACAATACTACTTGTGTCCCGTAATAGTTGTCATATTTATATATGCATTTATGTGCAAATGTAACAATTATTATGGAATAGAGTTAGTGTAACTTTGTCCTTTCATTAAAATTCAGACCCGTTGAGAATAAGGTGGAATGTTAATTCTTAAAACCAACCGCTTCTTTTCTTAATGTAGAATCCCCTAACTGACAAGTTGAATACGTTCTGGCATGGCATGGCTGGCTGCTTCAATCCATTATCCTACTCTTTCTATTGACAGTTGTTTAATGTCTTCTTCATTGAAATGTTGAATGATCTCGACAGGATTACAGGAAGACTGATAGACCAAGCTAAAATCACAATAGTTTTCAAAATTAACCAAACCTCTTACCATGATCAGCTGATGAAAAATTTGTATTCACTTTTGTGTGTTCCCCTGAGAAATCCATTTTTGTCAGTGTCTGAATAAAGATATGGTTGTGAATTTACCAGAAATTCTTGCTCTCTTTTTGAACTGGCAAACTATTCTGGACTTTTCCTCCTTTTCTGTCAGAATGTAGATAAAGGACACTTACACCAATCATCTGTTTGTCAGTTTTCTGCAAGACCCCCTATTATTATATCTGGATGTGCCTCTTCTCATATTCCCTGTTCATACCAGCCAAACATTTCAACTCTGAATTTATTCTCCTTCTCTGATAATTCTGCCATTGTAGCTACTCTCAACTGAATTTCTTTCATAAATAGTGACTTCCTACTGAGCAGGAAAATGAAAACGGAGACACTTTTTCTATTCAGACTTCAAATAAGGAATTTAAAATACTCCTTATTTTTTATGTCTTTATTTCTTTTTCATGTTACTTTATTAAGATCAGGAATTTGATATTTAATATTTGTGTTTCTTGGCTACATTTTTGCTTCTCTCCTTGCAATTTCCAGTCTTCTTTTGACAATCCCAACCCATCAACCTTTTTCCCACCAGGCCAAACAAACAATTATATCTGTCCCTTTGCTTTATTCAAACCCAGTTTTTTGTGAAAGAACACTTTATAATGAGATGTTTTACTTGAACAAAGACAGGGTGGAGTACATTGCAAACTGTTTATGATTTTCAGATAATTCACTGTTTATTCAGACTTTTATGGTTAACAAGGGTGACTTGGTGCAAATATCATTTTTTTAAGCAACATATAGAAACAAAAGAGGGTGAGGAAAAACACTGACACAGTTTGGTGCGTGAAGTTACCAAACAGCAGGTCAAAGCTGTAACGCTGGAACAAAACCTCCAATGGGACACCTCCTTGCTTAACACTGGTAAGCAGTTACCGCTATCAACATTGGACAGCTTTTGCTTAAGACTGGTAAGCAGTTACCGCTATCAACATTGGACACCTTTTGCTTAACACTGGTAAGCAGTCACCGCTATCAACATTGGACACCTCCTTGCTTAACACCGGTAAACAGTCACTGCTATCAACACTTGTTACAAAGTCCGAGACGCTACTGCAGACTCATCAAAGCTATGCTTTTTTTATAGTAACGTGTATCGCAACATATGGGTTATTGGCAGTACTTTTCTTTTTTCTTTCTCCCTGCTGGATTTCAGATGGTGGCAGGTGCATACTTGAAGCCTTTTATGACAAATTCATTTTCTCTGATACACAACAAGCTCTTTAAAATCTCCTGTCAGTGTCTTTCTTGTAGCAGCAAGCCTCTTAGAATCTCCTGTCAGTGACTTCTTCTCTATTTCAAGCCATTTAGTATGTGATAATGTTTGTCCTTTGTAGTTGAAGATGGCCATAACCTCAGTTCAGAGTGGTGCAGTTGCACTGCAGGGTCTGAACTCATGACTTATGCTTGACTTGGATTAACAGTGAGGGACAATTGTGCACATCGTCAGCCTCTCTCTTCTCACTGTCTGTCTGGGTCCAGAGGCAACCACAGTCTGTACGGCTGGAGACCAGGCTGTAGTGGATGACCACAGTGTTGAGTCCAGTGAGGGGTTGAGCTTTCCTGGTTTTGAATTCAGTTTTCCTTCTAAACTGGTTGCCAACTTTGAAGAGCCCAGTCTGCCCTGCTATTTACTCATACTTGGGGGGAGAAGAGATTCATGCCTTTCCCAAGGGCTTTAGTGCAAAGTGAACACAGTGTCTTTCTTTTATGAGCATGCATCTTAGAATCTCTTGACTCCTGCAGGTTTATTAAACAGAAGACAGAAAAGATGAAGGCAACTCTCCCAATATGCTTGAAGTATTCGATGTTCATATTTTGATGCTTATTCAAGGCAGTCTCAGATCATTCTCAAATATTAACATAATCAATCAGACATCTTTGTTAATCCAATATTATGTATAATTATATTTTTTGAGCTACTTCCATCTTTAATGTTTTAACCTCATAACCTCAGGTTATCCCAACTGATAAATGGAACCTCTTATCGATATTTTTGAAAAATATCCTCACTTTGTTTTGTGTGAGACTTTGAGATGAGTTGTTATTGTTCAACATTTCTTTTTGGACCACATTATTGTTATTTTCCTTTTATAAGGTTTTGGCTAATTCATTCTTCAGGAATTTTGTTCGATACAAGGTCTTTTGAAATCATCAATATGTTGTGGGGTGAAGAAGGATGACACAAATTGCTTTAATGTGATTCTCAGCAAGGTGGCACCAAGACAACATGGCTTTGATCACAGAATGGATTAGGGAAGCAGAACTGATCAACTACAGTTTCTGTACGAGACAAGTTTAGCCTTAAAAAAGCTTGAGATTGGACAAATTCATTCAGTCATTTCTTGTTGCTTGCAGACAGGCCAGTCAGAAGGTGGAGGGTGGACCTTTGGCTTGCATTATTGAGCATAGTGTAAAGATCGGTCTCCTCCTTAGAAGGATTAACGGGATCACCATACAAGGCTCTCTACATGATACCCAGCTGCTTATGGCACCTGGTATTCCCAGATGGTCACCAATCTAGATACTGACCAGGCTCTACATTGCTTTACTTTGTTCATGGTACGATGTGTCCAGTGCAATTTGGCCGTAACATTGGACAAGTTGAAATGTTATGAAAGAAAATCAAATGACTAAAATTATGAGGCTAGTCAAACAAATATTAAATATTTAGTTCTCACTAGCTTAAAGGCCACTTTTAAGCTCAATGTCAAGTAATTTCCTACTTTTAGAATTTATATTATAATTATTTGCAAATAAATGAATAGGGGAAACATCTATAATTAGCATTTAATATACCTAGAGTTATCTTAAGGAATTGGATCAATATAATATAGATGGGTGATCACATACACAAACCGCACACTATTATTATTAAGCTGCAAATTGGACTGAAAATTAATTCTCCAAGTTAGAGCATGTTAACAGTATTGCACTAAATAAATCTTGCTATGATGTGCCATTTTTGTTATGTTACGGCAACAAACATACAAACATCGGATCATTGTAATATAAATATATCTTGAGTGTCTCTTGCTCAATCAGTCCAAGTTGGCTTTGTTTCCCCCTGTAACAAGAACAAGAAGAATCCTCACCAAATTTAGGGCAGTAAAAATTCCCATACCATGATTTGAAATCACAACCAACTGATTGGCAGGCAGTTCTCTTACTGACTGAGCCAAACTGACAAGTCTTACATATCCACCAAAATGAATGTTAGAAATACGCAAGGGCTTATTTCATTCTAATAAATAAAAACATTTACAAAATTAACATTTCCCTACCATGATTTGAAATCATGACCAAGTGATTGATAACCGTCTGTCGTACCGACTGAGCAAAACTGACAAGTCTTATATATTAGTTTATCTTACAGATACACACGAGCTGATTTAATTCTAATAAATAAATACATTTATACTTAAAAAATATATATTTGTATAATTTTTTATTTATTATATATACAATACAAAAGTGGCAATAATCATCTTCAGTCAGAATAGAAGTAGGTGTTTGACCCTGCAGCATCCAGGCTTGTTCTTATTATTAGATGAAGTAACACAATATTTTGACTACTTTTTACCTTCATCTTAATTTTTAGTTGTTTTTATCACAACTTTGACACGGGCCGTCATTCAATGACTACAAGTAAACAGCATGATCAGAAATCAACAGTAACCCTTTGGCAATGAGGACGTGAGTTTGATTCTCACCTGAGGCTTACTCTTTATTTCTGATCGTGCTGTTTACTTGTAGTCATTGAATGACGACCTCAGTCAAAGTTGTAATAAAAACAATTAAAAATTAAGATGAAGGTAAAAAGTAGTCAAAACTAATAAAATATTGCTGTGATACTGTTGTTTTTAACTTCAACAAACATTAACAGGTCTATGAATGCCAAAATCTTTTTCTTTCAAACCAAATTTGAATAGGTTCAAAGCGTTCATAAGGAAGGGAAGAGAGAGTGGGCAAAGAAAGAGGAATATTTTCTTTTTATGTCACTCTACATCATATTATTCTTTTTTAAAAATCAATTCTCAAAATAAAAAGATGTGATGTGAGATGCATTCCTAATTTAAGAAGCTGAGACATTTTTTAACATATCTCATTGTAAGCGTAGATTTATGGGGAACACAAATAGGTACCCACTTGGATACAAAAAAAAATGTAGCAAGCCTTATGAAAACCTGTCAGTGTCCATTTTCAGAGAGTCTTATTTAAAAAAAAATCTCTTAACAGCTTTACATTATTCTAAAAATAAGCCAGTATATGTCCAAATACTCATCCCATATGGCCTCAAAACGTATCTGAAATTGGTTAAATTTAAAAAAATTTCTCGAGGGTGGGGCTTAGAGGCAGCCACGGATTCTTCTTTTAGCACTGCACCACCAGATAGTGAAATTGTTAGCACGTCTGCCACACACGCAGAAGGTCCTGGGTTTTATTCTCAGTATGAGCAAAGACTGTGGAAAGCTGTTCATGAGGACAAATTTCTCTGTGCACTCAACTTAGAGTGTACTCAATTAGCTGCTATGTGATTGGGGTGGAGGTATCCCTTCAGTGAACTTGCATCCTATCAAGGGGGGTAATCATAAAAAACTTGTAGGAATGAAGTCCTGGTCTCTACCAGACTTTAGACTTGCAAGGATCACTAAGCTGACACATGCAACAGAAACCGGGTCTTCGTCACCAGCTCCATACTCCATTGGGAGATGTCTCTTAAGAAATGGACGCTATTCTTTTTACACCACTGCCTGTATTTTGTTACATAGTGGTCATGTTTTATCATCTCCCTCTGACTTGTGAGACAATTTGAATGCCACAGATTTTCTATTTTGGGAAAAGGAAAAACCCAGCTTTTATCTTGCTATTTATTTCTGTCTTATATTTACAACATTTAAAAAATACATAAAAGTCAAATATTATATTTCAGTCTGCAAAACATGGTGTAGATTTTTCAAAAAGAAATGTTTCAATGTTAATGACTCTTCTCAAAACTATAGACAATGGTGTAGATGTATTTATGGCTTTTTTTTTTACAAAACATTTTGTTTGGTTGTATTTCCAGCCATCTTCAGTTGAGTTGTGTTAATGGGTTTTATGTGAGGTTTAGTTATAACTTTGAATAGTGTTTGTCATCCTCAAAGAAAGATTTAAGACATCAAGTTTATTTTCTGTTTGCACACAGCAGGGGCTACTGTGAACCCACCCCATGATTCTACTTTTTGGGTACCAAAATGTTCCTTAGGATGTTCTCTTTCAGAAAAAATTTTGTCTATAAAGTATAGACACTTCCTTGTAAAATCCTGAAATACCTATAAATTGTTTTAGGGTAAAATAAAGTGGATTTTTGAATTCCTCATGTCTTAAACCCATGATATAGCCTTTTAAAGTACTCAGATATGTCAACTGGGAGACGAGGTATGAAATTCTGTTTTGTTGGTGTATGCTGGCGACCATTTTGTTTTATGCAAATGAGGTAGTTCTTCCCAACTTTTCTTGGGAACATCTTTTTTCTGAAAGATAACATCCTAAGGAACATTTTCAGTCTCTCAAAATAATCCATGAATAATTATCTGTGGTCCGGTAACTCCCATGGTCCGGCACATTTTGGAACATTTTGTTCTTCGATTTGGTTTCAAACATAATTTAGTGTTTTATAAACTGGCTCGTTAAACTAAATGTTTAAAAACCTAACCCCAGTTTGAAAACCGAATTGCAGAACTCTAAAATAGACAACTTTCAATATTTATTTTAGCATAAAATGAATTATTAATTTTTTTCTGAGTCTTATAAATTATTTTTAATGCAACAAAGTAAAAAGCATAAGCCAACACAAATCATTTTTGTAAGGTTGGTTTAATGACAGATATTAACGGATTAAAAATGCAAACAGAAGAGGCACTTACAGAGATCCTTTATTCAAACAATGACCGCGGTCACGACACACACGTGTGTTCTTGATCTCTCTGATCTACTAATAACAATAATAAAATGGCTGCTTGTTCCCCAGAATGTAAAACAGAACCCCCCTACCGGAAGTTAAGAACTCTCTTGCCTAATAGGAATAATTCAAAATACTTAACAATTTTCATTTATTCTAATGATAAATTTTATTATAAATATATTGTTCTATATTCTACACTATTAGAAATGATTTTGTTTTCTGGCATCTTTTGTGGTCTGGCAATGGCTAGGTCCCAAGGTTGCCAGATTAATTAGGTACAGATGTACCAATGCATTAGATGTGTTTTTTACCAGTAGTTTTTAACAGTATACAGCACAGAACTTATTACTTCGCCAACAACCTTCATCATTAGCCAGAAGCTGTGATTGTGGTATTTTCAGGGATTAACTCTGGTAATACTTAGTCAACTGTGGCTAGCAATAAAGTTATAGTAGTAGTAGACCACAGGAATATAGACAGGTAGCAAAAGTAATCAATAATAACAGATAAATTAGTTTTGTTGGTCTTTGCATTTCATAGGTAAGAAATTATTTCAACAAAATTATGTACTTTAATTGCAGAAATATATATGCAAGAGTAATGATGATATCTTAGTTGTCACCACCCATGGAATTTCCACGGGTCCAGATAGTCTTTTCAATAAATCAGAGCATTGTTTTAGACTTTAAAAAATTTAGGGATACAGGTTTCCCTGCTATCTGAAAGTAGAGCATTCCTATAAAAGCCTTTTGTAAGCTGAAATAGTAGAAAGTGAAGAAGCAACTACCATTAATTTATAGTGTAGAAGAGAGAGGAAGAGGGTATGCACTGCCTCTATAATTGCTTGCAGCAAAACAGAAGATGAACACTATTTTCACTTTAAAAAAGAAAATCAAAACAGTGGTGTGAAGTGAACTTCCAAAAGGTGGGAAAGGGACTACATGTATTTGAATTCTATTAGTTGATATTGTTTTAGAAAAGAAACTAACAAAAAAAACTTGTTTCAATGGAAGAGTCCATTGTTTAAAATAGTGGGCAGAAAATATTTTTATCAGCAAAATTGTTACTGTAAAGATGAATATGACAGATACCAACAGATTTAAAATGCTACAAAAGATATACTCACAAGCTCATTTATTCATTCTTATTTAACAATGGCACTCCACAGCATGTGCTAGTATCTTGTGTACTAAAACAACATGGTGTCTCTCAAAAAACATTGGTGCTTTACCGGAAGTTGATAAGTGCTCTTCGGCCTAAGGGGCATAACTCGACAATACTTAACAGTTACCTTTAAGTGGAATAGTTGGACAGAGAAACAAAAAAGTCACACTGTTGATTATATAAGTAGATCTACAAGATTTTATTTGACTTTAAATAGAAGTTATTTAAGGCTACAAAAGTCCACAAATAAAAGCAATGCAAGATGATGATAACCATTTGAAACTGCACTAGACATGGTTTCTGAGGTGGTAAAGAAGACTTCATGAAATGCTGTCAGGGTCGGGACCTCCTGGCGGTGGAAGTGAGATGAGTTCAAGATAAATTGTTGTTGAAATAATGAATAATTTTTATCTGTTGATTAAAGGTGACCTCACTTGGTCACCCTCACCTTAAATAGAAGAGGAAGTCTGCTTGCCTGGTTGTTGGTAGCACACTGGTTGGGGGTAGGGACCCGTTGGTATCACACCAGTTGGGGGACGGACCTGTTGGTAGCACACTGGTTGTGGGAGGGACCTGTTAGGGGGCTGAACTCGTGTTTGTCTAAGCAGCTACAGATAATGATTCTAATCAGCAAGAGAAAGGAAAATTGTGAATTGCCAAAATCTATTTCATCTCCTGATAACTCAGCAAAAATAACTCACAGAATTCTCATCGACTTCTAAAATGACTAATTGTCTGCTTTTAAAATTGCCGGTAAGAATGCAAGAGAGCAGATAAATAGGCAAAGAACGATGACAATCATAATTATGTGGTCCTATTTAAAATGCATCTTCTCAGCCTTTTGGTTGAGAGCAAAGTGCAGTATTTGTTATTAGATTGATATCTGATACTCAGGATACTCAGGATATTTATGTCCCAGGAGTCTCAAAAGGGTTAAGTAAATGTGCAACTGAAATGACTTTTGATTTGGTTTAGAAATTGTCAACCCAAACTGTCAACATAGGTTTCTTCAGTTTTTAAGTCAGACTAGCTGGCTGGCTATGTATGCATACAGGCCATACTACTGTAGCTAAAAACTTTTTTTTTTCTTTTTGAAAATTCAATTCGCAATTTAATTTTATGATAAATTGGTCCCTTAGTTTGTGTCCAACATTCACACTAGTTTTTTGAAAAAAATAATAATGAACTATATGCAATATGCTGGGTTTAGGCTATTCATGTATTCTGACATATGTATCTATCTATGTATCCGGACTTCGCCCAGCCCTAACTGAAATTTTGCACACACACTCCTCTCAATGAGTAGGGAAAATATTTTTTTTGTTATTTGAAAATTCCTCCCCCATATAGGTTTTTAGAGGGGGGTTCATATGCAATGCAAGTTTATATTAAATTGATCACTAGTTTGTGCCCGCTTGTTTTTTTTTGAAAAATTCAGACCTTTTATTTCACAGCCCAACAAAAGTAACTTATTCCTTGATCACCCCTTTTTCCAACTTTTTAATTGATCACCCCCCAACCTGCTATATATGGGTGGCGGTGATTCATAATTTCCTTTGGAATGCTAGTACTGGTTAATACCTGTGAAAAAAATCCACGGTTATATTTTAATTTCTATGAAACTGTTCTAAGGAAAAATAATAGCAAATTTGTTTCAGTTGAAGTATCCATAGTTTCAAAAAGTGGGTGGCAGCAAAGTTTTTACCCAAGAGTGAGTCAAGTGTTATGGACAGCAAACCAAAAAGAAATCACACTGTTCATTATATAAGTATATTAAGTTAGCATGAATTGGTATGACCACCTATA
Source organism: Architeuthis dux (assembly GCA_006491835.1). Classification (NCBI taxonomy): domain Eukaryota; kingdom Metazoa; phylum Mollusca; class Cephalopoda; order Oegopsida; family Architeuthidae; genus Architeuthis; species Architeuthis dux. The sequence continues at coordinate 2,240,813 of VCCN01001050.1, read as the reverse complement.
CTGGGAGAATAGATGAGGATCGAACCTATTAACAACAGCCAGCAAGATTAGTTGATCATTGCTATATGACGTCTGTCCTGATCTCTGTTTTTTTTTTGTTAATCCCAGTATAAAAAAATTCACGGATGTATTTGGATTGAGATGTTTTTAGTTTTTATAGAAAAAATACTGAATTCATTTACCAGGAGAAGTGCGTAGTTTGAAACAGTAGAAATGGTCCTGATCTGGGATGTTTTTGTTTTTTTTCATTTTCATATGATCTACTCGTTAATCCAAGTAGAAAGTAAAAAACTGAAATCATTTAATGCGTAGTTTGAACCAGGGGGCAGGAAGTATTTTCTCCAGCAAAAGCTTATTGCTCCCCCCAGTGGAATAGTCCAGTTTTATGACCTGCGAACCAAGAAAATCACACTGCTCATTATTAGAGTAGAAGATCCTATATTTTAAGAATTTCAAGTTGATTAATAAAACTCAAACAGACCGTCCTTTAGAAATGTATTAATTTGTATCTGTTAAATACAATTTTGTTCTTCAGTTTTCGTTGTTTATTTTATTTTTGAGTATATGGAATGGTTCAGAAATCCGGAAAATCTAGAAATCTGGGTCACCTCCAGTCCCAAGCCGGTACTGTATAATGTAAAGTAATTTGTTATGTGGGTTTTAGTACAAAAATAGGTTGGTTCTTCTGTCTTGGTTGTAGACATCAAGGGGAATGGATGGATGGACATGTCTACTTTTCCGTTTTTGTTCACCTAACTGAAGGAACAGAGTAACCCAGCAGGTGGTCTGAAAATAACTCTGTTTTATGTACTAAGTAAAACACGGATGCCAATTTTTCTCAGTACTTGCAGGAAATACAGACAGTATCATTCTTCAGCATTCAAAAGCCCTAGCAGCAACGTTCCCTCTAATTTTTAGTAGTCAGTATGTGCAAGAATCGTTGTGCAATTTTTTTCCTGTGACAAAAGTATGTGTGCACTGAATACTTGTGCAAATGTAAACTAGAAATGGTTTCAAGATAAATTTGGCACTGCCTACCTCTCATGGCTAATAAAACTTTATTGGCATGTTTTAATATAGTACAAGATTCCATTAGATAAGATTTCATTCTATACTTTGTTCAGGTTGTTGTTCTATTAAATGAAAAATTAATGAGTGTTTCTTATTTTTATATGTTGCAATGTTGAAATAAATTAATAACAGTATCACCCATCAATTAATACATTATTATTATTAACATTTCTGGAAATGGTTAAATCAAAACTCATTCAGATCATTCATTACTGAATTATTTTAGATACCTAACCTTTTGTGCACACATACATTTCCTTTGTTTGTTGCAAATGTGTGTGTGCAAACACATGCACACAGCTTAGAGGGAACTATGCCTGACATTTTGGTTTTGTTCAACTGAACACAGGAATCCACCTTGTACTGGATTCTGTATCAGTCTTGCTTATCATGTAGTGACAGAAGGGGGATACTAGTCTGAATAACTCATGGAATAAAGACACGGACTCATTTCAGAATTTTAGAAAAACAGGTCTGGTTAGTCACTCAATAGAAACCGTCATGTGACCAACATCATTTGGCAGCATGCCATGTTGGGGATGATCAATTAAAAAATCGGAAAAAGGGGTGATCAACGAATAAGTTAATTCTCTCGCCTTTTGTTATGCAGTGATCACTAAAATACTCTGAATTTTTGAAAAACAAGTTTGAATCCAGCCGGACACAAACTAAGGGACCAATTTAGCATAAACTTATATTGCAAATTGAACCCCACTAAAACCTAGGGGGGGGGGTGTTAAAAAACAAAGACATCTGGACATAGTAAGGAGTAAATGTTTAATTTTTCAGCCCTCTAGCTCCATTGATGCAGCTTGTACACGTGATATATACATACATACATACATAGCCAGCCAGACCAACTTAAAAACTGAAGAAACTTATGTTGACAGTTTTGGTTGACGGTTTCTAAAAATGTTCAGTTATGACAGTGAATTGAGTAGAACTTTTAGGTTGTAATGAAAGTTCCATCCGATGTTTCAATTTATTCGGAAACACAAATACAGGGTTGGTTAAAGATACACTTAATCATTAAACTACTCTCTTTGCTTTTGATAACCGTATTCCATTTTTCAACACCAGATTTATATAATTTCTTTGATTTTGACCCTAAATAAGAGACTAATTTTCGACCTCTTCTCTTGAGGTGAGTCTTTGTCCATCAAAATTATTTTGCAAACTGCTAATCAAATGATTGTCATTAGATCAGGAGTATGGTGGATGAATCATTATTTCCCCAGCCGAATGCCTCTGAGTTCTTTGTTATGGGAACTCTTTCATTAAGGGATGCAAAAGGCCTGATTTGCCCCAAATTAACACATTTTTGCCCGAATTTTGGCTTGTACGGCTATGATCGTTGTTCACTTGAGCAGTATTAGGACATGCATTATCATGATGAAGAATGACCCCTGTTCTGCATTTTCTGTTCAAATCTATTTTCAAACGCTGAAATTGTTTGGTTACTGTTTGGTTATTGTTTAAAAGTTTGTAGTGGATGATTTCTTGCATGTCCAGTGGTATAGTGCTAAAAAGAAAGAAATGAGGCAATGCAGGGCTGCCTACTCTAGTGAATGAATGAAGTATATAGATATTGAGAGAACACCATTCCCCCTCCCAAACAAAGTAAGGGAATGCCTTTCCCAAAAGCCACTGATGACGGAAAAACATTGTGAAAAAGGATCCATTTCTCATGCCCAGTAACAGTCTTTCCCAAAAAGGTACCTGGAGCAGCCAAGAATGCAATGACTCACAAGAATCAACATGTTGCTGGCGATTTGCTACAGACAGGTCATGTGGAACCCATCTTCCAACCTTTGGAAATTTCCCTAGCTTCTTCTAATTATGATGAACAGTCATATGACTAACATTGTTTGCCATCTCTATAAAATACATTTTCCACAAAATATCTCCAAGTTCTCAAATTCTGTGGAATCATAGGAAATCGGCTATGGAAGAAGTGGTTAAATTTTGAAGCGGATCGGAGAACAGTTACTGCCGCAACTATGCAGGGTTTTTCGCATCACCCAGGTCTGTCAGCCCCCGTACAGTCCAGATTTGACTGTTATAGCAGGATTTATTGCAACTATCAGTACAACAGAAAACAGGCAGAACTTCTGTTACAACCTGATATAAGAAGTTTCTTTCCCTAACATGAGGTCCCTAACAAAAGCACACTCCTACATATGAAAAGCTAAAGAATATTAATCTGTAAAGTCAATATTACCTTGATATGGCTTCTGGGCCTCTGGCATTAGATCCCCAACAAATATGTATCCCTGGTAACAGATGAATTGAAGAAGATTAATCTATAAAATCTCAATACGATGAAAACTGCTTTTGGCCCCAGTAAAAGATTCCCAATAAATGTCTGTCTGCGTGACCACGAAATAAAGTGGACATAACTATCAAAATTGTGGAAGTTAGAATCGCCTGATGGCAACGAGACATTAAGTTCTCTGTAAATTTCAGTCTTTTTCAGCAGACACTAACTGATCTATAAATTAGGTTGTTACATATCAAGTGTCATTTTTTTTACTAGTAAGCTATAGGATGATATAATCGACAAAAACGGTAAATATTTAATCAAAATATGACCCATCTGAAGCAAGAACCTTTTAGCCTCTGATAATATGATATCTTGTGGTCACAAATTCAGTAAAAGCACAAATTATGGCTTCTCTATTATTGAACCTTTTACTTACCTCTGACAACGAAGTTGGGAGAGGTATATGTATTCACTTATAGTCTGTCTGTCCACACAATATCTCCAAAAGTTCTCAATGAAATTTTGTGAACTGGTGGGAAATGGGCTACAGAAGAAGTGATTAAATCTTGGAGCGGATTGGAGAAGAGTTACTGCCGTAACTATGCAGGGATTTTTGCCAAAAAATTGCATCACCCAGGTCTGTCAGCCCCCATACAGTCCAGATTTGATTCCCTGTGACTTCTGGCTTTTCCCAAAAAGATTTCAGACAATGAACAAGATTAAGGAGAACACAGCAAGACAGCTGATGGTGATCCTGAAAGAGGACTTTGAAAAGTGGAAGAGATGCTTGGATAAGTGTTTGAAGTACCAAGGGTTGTATTTTGAAGGGGACTAACGTACCATTGTCCTAGGTAGGTTATTTTTTGTTAATATTAAATAGCTGGATATATTCTGGACAGACCTCAAATTTACAGAATTTGTTTTTCAATTCTAGAAAATTTTTAGAAATTTCTGAAATTTAGACATGGACTGAATTTGTTATTCAAATACGGAAACCTTTCTCCTTGTAAAAGAAAAAAGAATCGGTTGTCTTCAAAGATCTTGCAGTGTGTGTGTATATATATTTATATGAATATTATATCTACATTTATATCTCTCTATTTGTATATACACTCACACAGATATATATATATATGGAATAGCTCCGACCATTCTTGTTTCAATATGGTATATATATAATAAAACAATTCTGAAATGTGTATACT
>VCCN01001050.1:2149351-2162503 GCA_006491835.1 Architeuthis dux | reverse complement strand
GAGCACTTTTATAATAAAACAATTTAAAAATATATATACTTCGATATATTTATTACTTTCATTGATTTTTATTATTGATTGGTGTGTGTGTATGTATATATATAATGTGTGTATGCATGATTTGTTTCTGAATGTTTCATATCCAAACCTAATCAATATCTTAAAGGATATTGATATTTCATTACATGCATGTATTTTTTTCATTATGCATTTCTATGTACATACTTTCTTATACATATTTACATTCCCACATTCATGAAGTCTGTGAATCCCATTACAAATATATGTGTATGTCAGCGTTAGACAATTATATATTAATTGCCTTTCGAGGGCTTTTATACTCAAAAGTGATTTTTTGTTTTCCTTGCTGCCTCATACATACATATATATGCTCTAAAGTGATTTTTTGTTTTCCCTGCTGTATTATACATATATGCACATATATATCTTTATATGCATGTACATATCAATATTTCTTCTGAGGCAGTCGGCAACGTCTGACTGATTTCCACTGCTGCTTCGGCCAATTAATTATGGCATCAAAAAATTGCAGTGTGGGGCAAATTAAAACCATTGATTCTATTAGCAACAAAACAAAGAAGAAGAAAACATGGTTGAAGAGTTAATATTCATCTAGTTCGGCTTTGATAGAATCTTTTGATGGGATAGAAAAGAGAACTGGAATACTTTGTCCGACGTAAAAATATTTATGATTAACAAATATATGGAAATACAAAGGCTCCTATTTGTGTATAGTTATTTATGAAGCATAGCTTAATCTGGCACAAGGCCACACTAATATGGCTCTTTCCATCTTGACAGACGGTCTTAGCAGCTTCAGGACTTTGAGCTGCTGTGCCTGGGCACTTAGTATGGACGAAGTGTTATTCCCCCCTTTTGACCATGCAGAAGGCCTCCAAAGGAGGGAAGTGCTTAATATGTTTGGAGATCAGCATGGCTGCAGGGTATGCCTGCCCACCTAGTATTCCCAGATGGTCACCTATCTAGGTACTGACCAGTCTTGATGTTAGGTGTTTGTACGGGGACAGGTATACCAAAGCAATTTGGCCGTATTGCCACAGTAGTGGAAAATTCTGTAAGGATCATACTCTGTACACTGTCTCTAAGAAGAGCTGGTTAATCATTGTGCTATGGCATGTGCCTAAAGTTGCTTAGTCTGACACAAGGCTACAGTAGAGAGGCACCCTGTGAGGATCACACTCATTACCCTAGCAAATCAGTCTGCAAGACAAGTTTATAAATCACTGCTTTATGGTAGACGTCTATAGTAGCTTACAAAGCTTTGCTTAGTTTTGCACAAGGCCACAGTAGTGGGGCACCCAGTGAGGATCACAATCACTAAACTAGCTAATAAGTCTGCAGGCTAAGCTTGCTAACCATCATGCTGCAAGAGATGTCCAAATAAGATTTTACAGACAGATGCATAAAAACAAGGGAATAAGTGTGAATATGGAGAGAGGTATTAGTGTGTATAATGATAAATATGTATCAGGGCAGAAGCATGTGTATAAAGACATAATTAGTGGTTGTTCTTTTGTTATATATTCATCTGTCATATGGCTCTGTAATCCGACTCTGGGGGCACAGTCTAGAGCAGTGAAGGCACTGGAAGTCGGTTGTTGAGATCACTGCCCATGTTGCCCTTTGGTGGTGTTCTCTTGCAGTGATGAGTCTTTGATGCTGGGACTCCTCAAAATTTGCAGACACTTGATGAACTATGGCAATTTCTGGCATACTCCTCCAGATCCTTTGGTTTGTTCTTGCACCATTGGAGGTTGGTTTTGATGGCGTCTTTGTAGCATTTATTTGGTTGGCCTTTTTGTCTTTTACCACATGCCAGATCTCCATATAGAGTAGGCATCTTGGCATGCAGATAGCACACCCTACCCATTGGAGTTTTATGTATTTGACCGCTGTTGGATGAGTTTGCCAACCACAGTATGTTTATATATATATGCAAATCTGACATGGCCCAAATTCCACAGATATCAAAAAGTAAAAACAAAAATATTAGCTTTGAGCAGAAGCTTTTAAAATATCCTGAATTTTGTTTTCTACCCTGTTATAACCGAAAAGCAAGTTTCAGCTTGAGAGGTTCACACAAGAGAAAGACATATAGGGATACACATATAAAGAGCAAGTTTTATTTGTCAGTGAGTTGATTTGAGTCTGTTTGATTAACTAGTTTCTGTATACAAAATATATTCATTAATGACTAAAGGGAAGATTAAGGAATATGCAACTCTTTGTAGCATTTTTTTTAGTCGGCCTCCGTGTCTTTTACCAGCTCTCCATATATCAGGTCTTTTGGCATGCAATGTTTCTCCATGCGGATATCATGCCCCACCCATCAGAATTATGGCCTATAATGATTGGTTGATTTGTTTAGCAGCATATCAACACTTGATGGGCCATGTAATGCTGAAATCAGTTTAAAAGTTTTTTAAATAGAGTCTTATGACTTTATTGAAAGGTTATTTTTTTTAACTAGTGTCTTGCGACTTTGGTGATAGGTTATTTTTCTGTAACTAGAGTTTTGTGGCTTTGATGCAAAAACAGGTGGCCCCTGTTTGGGGGGTTACCCCTCTGCACAGGATGCAGTTAGCATATTCTAGGCCCCAGCTATAATGATTATAAGACAGTATTATTAGTGTGCATAAAGACATGATTATAAGTTTGTATAAAAACAGAAGCAGTGAAACAAAAGCATGAAATAGATTTTCTCTTTTTATCTGTATCGAATAATATAAGCCCTCCAACCATTGAAGCATTTTTTATGATTGCTTTTAGTGTCAAAGTGATGAAAAATTAGAAAATGTCTTTTGAGGAAAAATGTGAGTTTGCGCTTGAAACTAAATTAGATCAGTGTAGCATAACACAAGCAATACTGTGGTAAAAGAAAAAATTTGGGTCGAGGCATATTCACCGACAACAATTCATCGACATTTACCCAGATGTAAAATTCATCGACATACATGTTCACCGAGATCTTTAAAATTACAAAAAGGTTAAGAATTAAAAGGAATGAAAATATATTAAAGATTTAGCAATCGTTCGGCGGAGGGCCCAAGCCGTTTTCAGCTATTTATGTACTTCTCAAACTTTTGACCCAAAAGCGATACGTGACGAGAAAAAAAGTTAAAAACTTGTATAAGAATTATTTTTATTGTAAGAAATATTTATCCTATTATTCGTAAAAAAATGAATGAAAAATTTTTCAATCCACAAATTATATTTTTCATATTTAGAAACAGATGTTTGTCTTTGAAAAAGATGTTTCCCGTGTGAACAATTGGACGTAATAATTAGCAACTTTTTTGTGTACTGTAAATAAAATTGTTTGTTTGTGAAATAAACTTTTATTATTATCTGCAACTAAAATTTTAAGTCTTTTAACTTTTACAGTTTAAATAAAATTGTTTGTGAATTTAAAAAACCCAATCTTTTATCTATAACTAACAACTGAAACTTTTTTTAGTGTAAATAAAAATGTTTATTTGCGAAATTTATTTTTAAAAACTTTATTATCATCTATATAACTTAGACCAGTTTAAACAGCTGTTTTTTTGACGTCCTAGACTCCCAAATTATCACGCTTGTTGTGTAAAAATCACTAAGGTAAGTATAAATATCTAAAATTAAATTAAAAACATTGAAATATAGACATGACGCTGAACTACGACGTGGAAAATCAACTGACGAAAACCTGTTCAAACTGCAAAGATACCCCCTTAAAGTTTATGTATCTTAACTTTTTTAGTGTAATAATAAAAAGTACACATCATAATAATAAATACATAATCTACTTTCAACTTAAATTCTGATTTAAAAAAACTAACTAAAAAATTAAAATAAAGGTAAATAGTAGTCAAAAATTAAATAATGATTACAATACTACATCATCAAAAAAGTAAGTAAATATCTAAAATTAAATTAAAAACATTGAAATATCTACATGATGCTGAATGACGACGTGAATTCTATATGCTAATTATTACGTCCGTACGTCCCATTGTTTACACGGGGAAACAACTTTTTCAAAGACAAACATCTCCGTTTCTAAACATGAAAAATATAATTTTTGTAGATTGAAAAATTTTTCATTCATTTTCTTTTTTTTAATTATTAATGGGATAAATATTTCTTACAATAAAAATAATTCTTATAGAAGTTTTTAACTTTTTTTTCTCGTCACGTATCGCTTTTTGGTCAAAAGTTTGAGAAGTACATAAATATAGCTGAAAACGGCATGGCCCCTCTGCCGAACGATTGCTAAATCTTTAATATATTTTCGTTCCAGTAAATTCTTTATAATTCTTGACCTTTTTGTAATTTTAAAGATCTCGGTGAATATGTATGTCGATGAATTGTATCTCGATGAATTTTACATGTCTGAATATGCCGGCTTCCAAAAAATATTGTTTCGTGTTAGGGCCAATTGGGTTTGAAATACAATCTTATTTTAGTACAGATTTGTATCACTCTTGTTAGGCATTAAAAAGGAAGACTAAAGCTCATTCTTCCATGTTAAATTTCTCCAAACTGTAAAAATTAAATTAGAAAAGTAGTCACAATTATGTCTCATTATTTCAAAATACAGTAGATTTCCGTTATTATGGTGCACTCAGTGTTTTATGAGTGCCGTTAGAACAAATTTGCCATTATAACTGGTGGATTTTATATATAGTTTATTAGTAACTAGCTGAGCTACACCGCATTGCCAGGGGGTGGAGGACCTCTAAATTTAGCAACACTGGAGAGCAAATGATATTTTTATAGAGATCAAAAAGGGGGCGTAGAATGCACTTGTGCACTATTGGATTTAAATTGTGCCCATGTTTTATTGTTGCTTTTGGGTTTGGATTAAGGTTAGAAGTAGGGTTAGGTTTTTTGCTCTAAGAAAATCATGTTTTATTGTCAGGTTAGGGTTGGATTCCTTAAAAAATACTGCCAAACTGGCATAAGCACTGAGAGAAAGTACTTTTTTTTTTTTTTTTTAGAGAAATTCATATTCTTTGTCACCTATGACGAATGGAATATAAGAGTGCAGTTTAGCATTATAGCTACATTGTAAATTGAACCTCCTCTTATAAAACCTTTAAATATTTCTGTTCTCAAAACTGACAAATTTCCGGAAGGATTGAAGGTCTACTAAATCGAAAGCACTTGAAATTAAAAGAACATTTTCTCCATCGGGTTTTGAACTAGGTCTGTCGATTGTATTTACCTTGTTTCTAAACACTGGTGTATTGTTGCTCTCACTGATTTCCTTAGCAGTAAAATAGATATTTTTCATGTGAGTGCAAACACAGACCCTATATAAATGGACAATTTTATTTTGCGTAAAAATTGACCTCAAAATGTGTGCTGTAGGTAAATTATGACCTGCTCATTTCATATATGACTTTGTTTTTCCTCTTTGATGCATAGTTCTTGACTTTTTAGAGCACAACGACAAACGCATACTTTAATACTTTATAATATAGATAGGTACCGTCAAAATTACATTAGCACTGAGAGAAAGAAATTCACATTCACAGTTTTCCTATGATGAATGGAAAGTGAGGGTCCAGTTCTGCAAAATTAGCAATTTAGTGTAAATAGAACCCACTGTTTAAAACCTGAATTTAAAAAAAATCAAAACTGACAAATTTCTGGAAGGTTTGAAAGGGGGTAAAAATTAAACTTTCTCCGTCAAAGTTTGAACACAGTCCACCCATTTCATTTACTGTGTCTCTAACCACTCGGCTACTGATCTACAATGATTTTCATGTCACGAATTAGTGCCCAAAAAGAAATTTGAAAAAACCATTGGCCCTCCTCACATGTGTGTAGGTTCAAATAAATGGTGAAGAAACCTTCCCCCAATGATTCTGATTCAAAATATATGTATTGTTTTATGGATCTAACTCTAATAGTTTTTCAGAAAATCCCACATAAAAAAAGAAAACATTTTTAAACAAACTTTATTCAGAGAGTGCGAATGCAGACCCCAAAGAAATCAACAATGTTTTCTTTCTGCAAAATCTGACCTAAAATTGTGTGCTATAGGTAATTGGAGACCTACTGATTTTGGACATGCCTTTGTTTCTGTTCTGTGATGTGTAATTCTTGACATCCTAGATACAAATATATGTACACACTTTAGTACTTTATAATATAGATGAGAAACCTAAAAGTAACAACAAAAATGACTTTCTCAGTCTAATGCCCTATGTTACTTTAGGCAGCATTATTTTAAGGGTTTATAATTTTAGTTTTTAAAATAATGCACTGAAATCTTCATGTGATGTTGCTGCAAACTAATCTCCAGCAATAGTTTTGTGAGAATATAAAAACAAACATGCTGTTAGAACACGTGTGTCATGAAATAGTGCTGTTACAACAAGAGTTAACTGTAATATGAATTTGCTATGAAGTTGACAACAAACAAAAATGCTATGACAGGCCTTAAAATGAGGAGGAGATAATGATGATAACAAGGAGGAGGAGGAGTGTAGCATAACGGGTGATCGAGCTTCTACTTCTCTGATTGCCATGAGGGAAAGAGATGTTGAGAGAGAGATAATAGTTTCAGAGAAAGTCAGGGTGAGATAGAAAGAGACAGAGACGATCATTTCCTCCGCGGGCTGCGATGATGATGATGATGTCTCTCTGTCCGGATCGCCTCCATGGGCTGCGGACTGTGATGAAGATGATGTTGTTGATGTCTCTCTGTCCGGGTCTTGGAATTGTGCCAAAAACACCATAACCGAGAATTTAAAAAATTGAGGAAGAATTCAGACTGCTGAAGGCATTTCTGTGGTCTGTAAGGATACTGAAAAGGAATTCTTTTTTGGAAGAGAGATATTTTTTCATATATTAAGACAATAGTCTGAAATATGAAATGTACATAGTTACCTCCCTTGCATCGTAGCTATATAACTGATTTTCATTCAGCATTGGCATTGGCAGAAGTATATGCTCTCTTAATATATATATTCACTCATGTCCGTCTGTCTGCAAAATATCTCCAACAGTTCTCATTGAATTTCAATGAAAGTTTGTGGACAGATGGGCAATGGGCTATGAAGAGGTGATCACATTTTGGGGCAAATTCATTTTTTTTACAGTTACCTCCCTGCATTGTAACTATTTGTGAACTGATTTTCATACAGTTCTTAACGACAGAGGCGTTTGGCAGAGGTATGCACTCCCTGAGTGCTTTCTAGTTTTCCAATGTATTCTGGTCTCTTTCCCCACAAATGTTTTGTTTGTGTCTTTGAATGAATGTGGAAGGTTTTCTGTTTCATTCTTGGCAAATCATCAAAAACAGTTGTATATATATAAAAGGCTTTGTTCAGAATTTTGAATTTAATAGAATATATCTATATCTGGCTATTTTGGGCAGTTGACCAACATTTACAATATTCACCATTGACAGATTTCATTTGTGATCAGTTGTGCTTGGGATAAACATTTATTTTTATTCTAATTCAGCTTCTCGTCTGATATAAAGCATATTTGTGTTTTATGTATTTCTTTTTCTGTCTGATATAAAACATATTTGTGTTTTATGTATTTCTTTTTCTGTCTGATATAAAACATATTTGTGTTTTATGTATTTATCTTTTGTATTTATCTTATGAGCCGATCAAGATATTTTCTGTGTTGAGTAGACAGATCAAAAAAGAGAATAAAAATAAAAAGTGTTTTTGTTTTCCCTTGATCTTGTTAAAAGCAAATTTAAACAAAGTGCTCTGTTGAAAGGAGAAATGTGGCTAAATTTGTTTTTTTATTTTTTTTATTTAAAAAAAAAAACAGATGAAACATCAAAAGAAAACATTTCGGAATTTTTACGTGAGAAATGTCCCCCCTCTGTAATCAATGATACCTGAAGATGCATATTTTATATCTCTAAATCTTTGAAAGTTCCTGGTGAAAAGTTTAATCTCTATGATAAACACTTCAGAAGTCACCTTTCTTGAGTCCTGTCATTATAAAAGAAGTGTCTGTCAGTATATTAATATACTTCAATGGGGAATGTTGATGTTTCCTTTTTTTTCTTTGTAGGAAAACGTTTTTTATTTCTATCATAAAATTAAAATCCATATTTATAAGAAAAGAAATAGGCAAAAATATTGCTGAAAACCCTGTGAAAAACTGTCATGCATTTCTTTATTGACCAAAGTAAAAAGAAAAGGAGACAAAGAAATCCCAGCAGGTACCGTATATGCTTGTATATAAGATGGACATTTTAATTTCTTTTAAATATGAAAATATTACACTGCGTCCAATGGACTGGTATTATGATTAGGCGTCCATCTACTGAAGGTCGATATGGATGGGATCCGGCTAGTTCATCCCCAACAATTCATAGCTATAGAAAATTTGTCCCCAACAGTTCATCTCCAACCTAGTTCATTTGATATGGATGGGATCCGGCTAGTTCATCCCCAACAATTCATCACCTCCAACAGTTCATCCCCAACAATTCATCAACAAACTAGTTCATTCGATATAGATGGGATCCGGCTAGTTCATCCCCCAACAATTCATAACTATAGAAAATTCATCTCCAACATGTTCATGCCCAACAATTTATCACCAACCTAGTTTAGCAATAGCTAAATCTGGAATTTTTATGAATGAAGGTATGTTCTGTAAAAATGATTTATTGAGATGAACTGTTGGAGATGAATTTTCTATAGCTATGAATTATTGGGGATGAAAGTTCCGTAACCTGATAGGAACAGTTATGGATCTTGAATGTGTTGCAGTGAACAGTAGTCCTCCAAATACCCTTGTAAACCATCTTATAGTCGGGCATATTGAAAGAACAGGAGAGGTGGGAAATGTGACATTCCCTCCCCAACCCCATACTTTTCCAAATGATTTCTGTCTTTTCTTAATGTAGACTCCCTTAATAGCCCCTTTGCTGACAAGTTGAATACGTTCTGGCTGGCTGCTTCAATCCATTATCCTACTCTTTCTATTGACAGTTGTTTAATGTCTTCTTCATTGAAATGTTGAATGATCTCGACAGGCTCACAGGAAGACTGATAGACCAAGCTAAAATCACCATAGTTTTCAAAATTAGCTAAACTCCTTACCATGATGATTGATGCAAAATTTGCATTTGCTTTCATATTTCCCACTAACAAAGTCTTTTCTGTCAGTATCTAAAAAAAAAAAATGGTTGTGAATTTACCAGAAATTCAAACTCTCTTTCTCGAACAGCAAAATATTCTGGACTCATCTTCCTTTCCTGTCAGAATGTAGATTAAGAACACTCACACCAATCATCTGTTTGTCTGTCAGAATGTAGATAAAGAACACTTACACCAATCATCTGTTTGTCTGTCTAAAAACATTTCAGTTTACTGCAAGACCCTCTATTATTATATCTCTCTAGAGCAGGGGTTGGTAAACTACCACCAGTTTTGGTCTGCGGCCTCATTTAATCCAGCCCAACTTCATTCAATATGTGATGTTGCATACAAAAATCGTTAGCGAACAATTAAATTCAGTATTGAAAAATAGTGCAAAAGTATCATTTTTGTGGTGGCCTCAAACAAATTATAGCTAAAAATGTTTTAATATTACCAATTCTGCTGTTCTATTAATATACACAAAAATTAAACCACAATTTGACAATATTTTGTCCGCATAAAAGAATTTTATTGTTCTCATTGATTGATAGTATATGGAAGTTTATGTAGGTATATACTCCTACAATGAAACACATTGGAGTAATAAAAAAAAAACAAGCTGTTTCTATAGCCTTGTATGATCATTGTTTCATTTTTATTCGACTTGGCTCGCAAGGCATAAAAATATTTCTAATACTGCCCGCCTCCAAAATGTTTGCCGACCTCTGATCCTGAGTAAACAGCAACTGTAGCTCAACAAGGGAGATATTGGCAAATCTCCTTGCGGCACTGTCAAGTCCCATTGTACCAAACATTGTTTGACTGAGAAAGTATCAGCATCTATACTGTAACCAGCATTGGAAGTTGATGGTTGTCAGTGCATAAATCTATGAATGAGAAATCGACTTCTTCTCTGTGAGCCTTAAGATTAAAACCTGTTGTGAAACGAGCAGATAACACTTGATATTATTTTATGAAAGGTGGATCTGTGTTACATAAAACCATTGAATTAATGTAGTACATCTTGTTTTTTGACTCATTTTAGATTCTCAGGTGAAGTGTGCTTTTGTTACTCCAACCTCCTGCTGCCTTATTTTTGTCTTTCAATTTTTAGTCCAGGGGCCAGAGCAGTTGTTGGTACCACCCAAGGTGGCCACACATTTTTTGTATTGTTTTCCTACATGTCTCTAGTTTATATTTTGGTATGATAACCCTGCGTATCTTATAGCTTAATGGTAGTAATCACTCTGTAAACAAACCTACCACCATTATAAAACTAGAAAGCATTCAGAGAGTGCAAATCTCTGCCAACAGAAGAAAATTGCATGAATCCTCCCAGAAATTTAATCCCTCCTTCCGTAGCCTATTGCCCAGCCTTCTACAAAATTTCATTGAAATTTAAGAAATTTTGGATATATTGTGTGAACAGTGAAATGTATGAAAAAAATGGAAAAATATCTCTCAATTTGACCAAATATTCCTGGATCCACCTCAAAATTTAACCAATTCTTCCTTATCCCATTGTTTCAAAAATAAGACAAAAATACAAAAAATGTTTGGCCACCTTAGTACCAATTTCTAAAAATATCAGTTTTGGCCCTTGGACTATTTGGAGAATGAATTCACAGTAATCCCGGCAACCATTTTTCTTTCTCTATTTATCACAACTTTGGTTTAATTAATCGACCAACTCACTGCTACTATAGTGACCCTTTAGTGCAGTGCAATACTGTAATATCTCTTTATATTTTTTTACAAATTTATTTATTAAAAATTCCCCAAATATTTATAGCTGTTACTTATTTCTAACACTTTTTTACCTCTTCCAACTTCATTGGCAGAGGTATATGTATTCATGCATGTTTGTCTGTCTGTCCACACAATATCTTCAAAAGTTCTTCAATGAATTTCAATGACATTCTTAGTGATTTCCTTTTTGTTGTGATTTGTCGAAGACAGTTAAGGTTCACAACTTGTCCCCAAAAACTTTTAACTCAAATATGGTGAGCTGGCTGGCAGTTCTAAACTTGTGACCCGCATGGATCCAATTGGATGTTTCGGTGGTGGACAAACGAAAGAATGACATTTTGAGGAAGTGCGAGCTATGGGCTAAGGAAGAATCAATTCAATTTTGGGGTGGATACAGAAATTTCTTTCGATTAAGAGATATTTCTTTATATATTAAGACAACAGTCAGAAATATGGAAAATCGAAACTTAGTTACCTCCCATGCATGCTATATATATAAACTGATTTTCATTCTGTTTTTAGTTAGTGCATACCTCTTCCAACGCAATACACTATCTGAGTGCTTTCTAGGTTTTTTTTATTGATGACTAGAGTGTAAAATATTTTGCTGGAGACTTGACCAGGATTAGCCCTGCTCTCTTTATCCATATCCCATTTTGTGGGCCTATAACTTGCACCGTTTTGCAAGGACCTCCACTGCCACTTTTCCTGGAGGGGGGGCAAAAGGATATATTCCAGGGGCGGGGGAGGGGGTAGATGTATCCAGATTTTGGTTGTCCGACAAGGGACTAGGGAGTGCTTAAGCTGTCACTGTTCATAGTGACCCCTTGATCTCTGGCCTCTATAAGGTTCCAACTTTCAAACCTCTGCATCCTGATCTGAAGAATGGGGGGTGCAAATGCTCTGTTCGCCTAACACCCCCCCCCCCTCCAGTTCACTTGATGCCCATGGCTTTGAGCACAAAATGAACCAATGATTACCAGACAGACTTTGAGAGCGAGGGAGTGAGTGATATTTCACATTGGGTGTCGCTGTATCCATTAAGCTCTTTTACTTTGCAACCATTACGCCCAGATTCTTACAGCACTTTGAGGCAGACACTTAATGCCACTGACACATTGAGGTGTCTCAATTACTATTTGAAATTGGTATACGAGAGCAAGAATAATGTTGTATGCGTGAAAACAAATTGAGTCCTTTCTAACTCACTTTTGAGTTAATTCAGATACAGAGACATAATAATGCATCTTAATTTGGTCAAACAAGTTGAGGAAATGAAGGTTTTTCCAGATGGGGGTCACAGCACCAACACCCTGCTTGGCAAAAGTTATCTGAGCGAGGCATGATGGCATCTGCCATAACTGAGACGGAGAATCTCTCGGGGGAGTTGGGGGATGTTCACATGTTTGAAAGCAGATGCAGTAAATCTTTCTTGTCAAACTGCTTTCAGCTTAGCCACTCTTACCAAGTGACAAAACACACTGATATGCATCTATACATTTATAGATACACAAATAGCCATGCATGTGTGTGCTTATATATACAGGAATACCTTGAATAGTGCGGTTTTTGATGTAGTATGGTTAAGGTATTGCTGTACAAATTAATGTAACTGAAAACAAAAACACATTAAATTATAATAAGACCTTGAACAGTGCGGTTTTGAACAGTACGGAAAATTTGAGAACGAATTAACCGCACTAATCAAGTTATACCAGGGTTAATTTCTGTATCCAAATTTTAACTTTTTTTACACAAATAATTAAATACATAGTTTTAATTTGATCAAAAGTTCATTTAATCAAAACAAGGATATCAAACAGCTATTTTTTTACAATCAAAAGTTTGTGAAATCAAACTTTTTCATAAAAAATTAGTAAATACGTAGTGTTAACTTTTTTACAAAAAGTTTATTTAACCAAAACAGTGACAGGTCTGGTTAGTCACTCAATAAAAACTGTCACATGACCAACGTCTCTTGGCAGCATAACATTATTCGGAGTGATCAGTGAATTACTTCTCTCACATTTTGTTGGGCAGTAATCACGAGAAAAGTCTGAATTTTCAAAAAATAAGTGTACACAAACTAGTGATCAGTTTAGTATAAACTTACATTGCAAATTAATCTCCCACACTAAAAAACATATTTAGGGGTGAATTTTCAAAAAGAAAAACAAAAAAGAAACTTTTGTTTAAGACATAATAAGGAGTAAATGTTGAAATTTTTAGCCCTCTTGCTCCATTGGTACTG
>VCCN01001050.1:2132809-2143485 GCA_006491835.1 Architeuthis dux | reverse complement strand
ATTTCTATGTGTATGAATAGATTTCAGCATAACCCACACCCACAGAAAAAGAGACCCATGTATCTAGATGGAGGGGTGCATCAGGAAGTGGGCGTTAAAAGAATGCACTGCTCTAATTGTAGGTGCTTAAAAATATCTCCATTTCTATGCATGTAAAGAAGAAGGAAGAAAAAGTCAATGATCCTTGTCTATTTTGAAACAAGCTCAAGGCAGTCAAATAAATAACACCAGCTGCCTCTATAATCAGTCAACCTGAAGTTTGTTTAATACACAAGTCTAATCTTAGTGAAGCGGCTAAGTCAAAATCTATCCTTTTCTTTTTAATTTGTTTCTTTCTTTTTCATGTTTTGGATAACATTAGTATTTTTGCTGGCAAGAAGACACTTTTGCACTTTGTGGGTGTGGTGGTGGGGGGTTAGCTCACTATTATCTGGAAATTATATTTAATCATCATATTGTCAGAACCTTTATATTTTTTTATCTCTGCTATTGAAGTTGGAAGAGGTATATGTAATCACTCCTGTCCATCCATGTGTTTGTCCACATGATATCTCCAAAAGTTCCCATTGAATTTCTATGGCATTGTATGGAAGGGTGGGACATGGGCTACAAAAGAAGTGATTAAATTTGGGGGTGGATCCAGGAATTTGAGAGATATTTTTTATTATCCTGCAGGAAAAGAGGTTAAAAACAAACACTCAATAAAAAGGCTAAAGTTAAATTTTGAGGGAAGTAACTCAGAATTTGTACATTTAAAGTTCTCTTCCTTGTTTTTTAAATATTTTATTTTCATCCGTGTTGGCAGAGGTATGCGCTCTCTGAGTGCTTTTTAGGTTTTTTAAATTTCTATTCTGATAATAATACGATTTCTCTGTTTTTCCTCAATGTTACTGATACATTCCCACCTGTTTATCCCTGTAGACTCCTTGTGGAGCATAGGGCTGCAACCACTCTGCTGCGGTTTCAGTAGCAAGTAGGTTTATTTAAGTGTTGGAGTTGATGGGCCCCACACTCAACCCTCTTCCTTTATCCAGCTATGGTAACTGCCAAACTGTAAGTTTTCCTGTCAGAGTAATTTTCTCTGAGATGGACTGCCTTAAAGGGATCCAACTGCCCTGCTATTTACCCATGGCTGGGAGGAGTAGATTCATGCCTTTCCCAACGCCATTAGTGCAAAGTGAACATAAACAGCTTTAATGTAACTCTAACTTGGTCTGCTGATTCTGATTTCTGTGCCGGTAACTGTTACGCCCCTCCACATCTCTACTTTTCCACCTAAAAATGTAAATTAAATTTCCTAATCATAATTTTCCAAATGTTTTTTCAATTCTACATTTGCAAACATTTCAGAAAGCAAGAGAAATACACAGATTTAATTGTGCAAATCATTATAGCAGCCATTTTGTTCTGAATACAGCTTGATGCAATATTTACATGCAACAGGGAAATAAATATAAAATTTATGAATATTGTAAATAAAATCTGAATGAACAAGATTTTTCTTAGCTTTTTACTTGTGACTTTGCACGATCAGAGTGTAGTATCAGTTTTTCCCTCCTAAGAGATGAACGTGACAAGCTTATTTTTATGTTTATTTCCTTCACTAAATCTGATTTCAAGGTTTTTAAATTTGAAAAATAAACCCAAGGAAAACATCCTTAAAAATAATATATCTAAAATTTCCTGACAAAGTGGCTGTCCGTCTTTCAAACTGGACTGTTGAGTACAATTCTTGCGAAAGATTTTTCTCCAAATTTGTATGAATAAAAAATAGCTCCCTTTTTCAAATAGTTTGTACTAATCAAAGAGAGTTTAATTTTTGTCTGAATTTTTTTTTTAGATGTGGGATTATCTTTATGTCTAAGTGTTTTTGGACTGTTGTCCTCATCTTGGTTCATATTTGAACACAACATTTCAGCCATTGTACTCTACAGCCTTCTTCAGGTGTAATATGTAATATCCGTAAGGAAAGAGTCTTTTTTTATCAGTCTCCCTCTCTGGTGGTGCAAGTTTAATCTTTTCATTACTTTTTTGCTTAATTTTGACCTTTTCCACTCTTTAAAAAAAAGAGGTAAAAATAGCCCAAAATTTAAATTTGGCAATTTCTTTTGTTGTATAGACTTCAGTAAAAAAAAACAAAAAAACTATTTTCCTACCATTACAAGTTTTGTTTATTTGTTTTTATGAAATATTTTCTTGTGTTTTTGTATTTGGGATTTTTAGAGATTGTTAACTTGCAATTCATTATTGGTTATTTATGTTGAGAGTTTTTCAACAATGGCTGAATATTTCCATAGTTTTGTTGCTTAATTTTTGTCATTTAAAGAGGATTGTCTTTTGTTATGCACAAATGCTCATGCAGTGTAATAAAAAGAGTCCTGTTTTTAAAAGGTTTTCATAACCAGAGCAGCACCATCTGTGAGTTTCTCCCCAAAGAGTCAAATCTTCAAAGTGTTGAGATTAAAAATTAAAAAAAATTAATTGTTTGCAACCCAAGATTTATATTTGATAAAGTCTAGGAAGTTTATGTCACGTGATGTGCACAACTTCTTGCTTTCTTCTTTTTGCTTGCACATTAGTGATTAGTATTTATGGTGTAGACTTTTTCCTTGGGGGCCATAGGGAAATCTTGACTCTTAAAATGCAAATAACATCATTCAAATTCAGATCTTGACATGGTGTAAAAAAATTCCAGCAGTGAATGTGTTAAAGTTATAAAAATGAAAAACTATATTACAAACCGTCACCATAGGTTTCTTCAGTTTTCAAGTAGGTCTGTTTGGTTGGCTATGTATGTATGTGTGACATGTACAGGCTGCACCAATGGAGTTAGAGGGCTGAAAATTTCAATATTTACCCATTATTATATCTAGAAAAAAATCTTTTTCTTTTGTTTTTTAAAAATCCCCTCCCATAATAGGTTTTTTGTCAGGGGTTCAATTTACAATATAAGTTTATGATAAATTGATCACTAGTTTGTGTCCAGCTGCATTCACACTTGTTTTTTGAAAATTCAGACTTTTTCAAATTCAAAATGTGAGAAAAGTAATTTATTCATTGATCACCCCCTTTTCCAATCTTTTAATTGATCACCTCCAACATGTTGGTCACATGACGGTTTCTAGTGAGTGACTAACCAGACCTGTTTGAATACTTTTTTAATAACATGGATGAGGAATTGAAGTATAAAACATACTGGTGTCTTTTTTGAATGATATTTCAGAAAATCTGATGGAAAACAGAAAAACCAAAAGATGAGACAGAAAATCTAAGAATTTGCTTTTTGCTGCTATGAACAAAGTTACAAGCTAATATTTTTCTGATGTGCGGGATATTACACACATACGCACAATGTATATATCTGTGAGAGGTGTCACACTGTGTGGGTGTCTGTTTATCAGTCACACTATAGAAATCAACTATACATGGGTGCAGCCCAACCAAATTTAGCATGCATACTCAATGGGCCCAGGGGAATGTTTTAATTTAAAAGTTTTGAGAAAAAACATTTTTCAGTGTGTGTGCGTGGGCGGGGGAGGGGGGGGGTTCTATTTACAATGTAACTATAAAGCCAAAGTGGAAATTTTTTTTCTCTCCTTTTAAGGGGTCAAAATCAAGGTAAATCTTTTTTCACCTTCAAGGGTTCAGGAGAGATGGGGAACTTTTTTCTTCTTAAGGGTCAAAAGTGATGGGAAATCTTTTTAATTCGTCAGACTTTTTTTTTAGTCCTTTGTTTTTGCTCCTTAAATATTTTACCTGGCATATTTCAGCTAGTATATCCACATACACACAAGCTGGATCAAAAGCATGTTTACATGTTTTTTTTCTTGTTTTTTTTTTTTTTTCAAGTGTTTTATTAAGGAATAAATAGACTCATTCTTTCCGCAATATAGAATTTCTCATGGCATCAACACCTTGAAACAGTTCATCATTCAAGAAACTGATGATAATAGTAATTGATAATATGGAATTAAAAAAAGAATTTTTTAATTAAAAGTTCCAATGCATTTCGCCTGTATTACAGGCTTCTTCAGGGAGAAATAGAGTACAGATGAAGTAAACAAGAACTAATCTAAGCAGAAGAATGTTGCTTAAGTGGCCATAGAAACATCTGGGTTCTTCTGCTTAGAGTTTTGAGATGTATTAAACAAGCCGCGATCTCTTCATTTCTATATCGTCAATTATTATTATCATCCTGTCAGATTTTCTACATCCACACACTAAGAAAATGATGCTAACAAAATAATAACTTTCCTCTTATGACAAAATAAAACAAAGATAGCATCGAACATCAGAAAGAAAGGCATGGCTGAATGACTACAGATTATGCTCAACTTAATCTTGAATGTTTCCATGCCTAAAAGTTTGAAGAGTCCATTGTTTTAAAAGGTGGATAGGGGATATAAAATTGTTACCTTTAAGTGGAAGGGTCCATTGTTATGGACAGAGGAACAAGCAGAAAAAGTAACACTGTTCATTATATAGTGAATTAGATATGTGTGTGTGTGCGCGCGCAAAGAATTAAAGCAAGTATAAGAAACTGTCGACCAAAACTGTCAACATAGGTTTCTTCAGTTTCTAAGTTGGTCTGGCTGGCTGGCTATATCATGTATACAAGCCACACCAATCGAGTTAGAGCGCTGAAAATTTAAACATTTACTGCTTATGTCTGGAAAAGGGTATTTTTGTTTTAAAAAAAATACCCCCCCCCACCAAAAAAAAAATTCACAATGTAAGTTTATGCTAAATTGGTCCCTATTTGTGTCCAGCAGTATTCATGCATGTTTTTTTTTTTTAAATTCAGTCTGTTTTAGTGATCATTGCCCAACTTATTCATTGATCACAACTTTTTTTAATTGTTCGTCCCCATCACATCATGCTGCCAAAAGATGTTGGTAACGTGACGGTTTTCATTGAGTGATTAACCAGACCTGTGTTTTAAATAATGTCTGTTTTATTTAGAATTACTGAAATGCCTTAACCATCAATTCATGGCTAATAAATTTGATAGAAGCAGAAGACAATATCTCTGCCCATCAGCGAATATAAAGACATTATTCAACTCAACTTTTATTACATAAACATTTCATTATTTTTGCTTTTGTTCTAAACAGAGGCAAAAAAAAGAAAGAAAGAGTTTTCATTAAATTTGACTTCGGAAGATTTAAACTCCTGTTTTTGTTCTTTCCACTTCTCTCTTGGGAGAAAAATACTTGCTCTTTGAAAGCACTTAAATTCGTAAACGGAAATATTTTTTTCTTGTACGCAGATGCAAATAAAGAGAAGGCTTCAGACATTTCTTTACAGATTTTACGTTGGTCTTTTTTAAAATGAATTTTTAAAAAAAGAATCCCAAAGTTTGACTATTGACTACTTATATCTTTAATGCTGTTACCAGTTGATGCTATACGTAACGTAAAAATTTTAGTCAAGTACCAATTGTTTTAAAACAATGGAAGATTTTCCATATTTTTTCTACTGACATTGTAACTGAAGGCCATGATATATTTGTGTTTGTGGTGAAAGGTGACAGATTAATGAAGTGAGACAGAGACCTACAGTCCACAGTTCAATCTCCAGTCTTACTTATTTGTAGGGAATCACACACTTTGAAAAATAACACTTTTTCAGCAAGTTTCTGCAGAAACCCTAAATGGGGCCTTTAGCCCCAATAAGAGATCAAAACTGTCATTTTTTTTTTTATGGGGTACCTTTATTGAATACCTCTGGCTACAATGTACCAATTTGGCTACTTAGAGGTCACATACAGATAAATGGAATCAGACTTTTAGTATTAGATACAGAGATAGATGGATGGAAATCAGATTATTATTATTATTGGTATGAGCATGAAGGCTGACCCCACACTATTATTATTCAGTTGCAGATCACCTGGACTTTTTTTGCATTCTTTAAGTTAGTGCATTTTACAGGTACCTTAATACAATAACTCTGGCTACAGTGCATCGATTTGGCTACTTAGATACAGATAAACAGAATCAGACATTTAGTATTATATAAATAGAGAGATGGAAATCAGATAATTATTATCGTGGTGAGAGTGAACGCTGACCCTGACACTATTATTGGGGTGGGCTGCAGGTTAAAAACGAATTTGCTAAGAACATGTCTAGGGATCCCATTAGTACACAGAAAATTTCATGGTGATATGTTGTGCGGTTTCTGAGTTATGCTGTCAAATACGGATGGACATTTGGTGAATTATAGTATAGTATAGTAGAATGCTTGTGATTAGGTGTTGTGGATGGCTTATTGGTTAATGGTACGGAGAATAGAATTGCTGGAGCGAGTTCAAACTTGGGAAGGCATGAATCCAATTATCCCCCCCCCCACTGTATAAATAGTAGGGCAGTTGGAGCCCTTTAAATTTATCTAAATTAAGATGAAAGTAATACATGTAGATTTCATGGAAAATTACCTGTTTTTTAAAAATCTTCCATTGCAATGCTTTCCCCCTGTCTATTAATCACTGCTACCCACAACACTGGTTTAAATACTGTTGCTGGGTTTAGCTTATTCATGTGTTCTGACATTTATATGTATCTATCTATATGTCTATGTATTTGAACTTCGCCTAACCGTTCATAGTAGAAACTTGAAATTTTGCACACACACTCCCTTTAATGAATAGGTAAAATGTTTTGTTTTTTTTTAACCCCCCCCCCCCAATAAAAAAATAGGTTTTTAGTGGGGAGTTTAATTCACAATGTAAGTTTATGCCAAATTGACCCCTTAGTTTGTGTCCAGCAGCATTCTCAATTGTTTTTTAAAAATTTGTACTATTTAGTAATCATTACCCACCACCACTGTTTAATTTACAAGGTAAAAAGAAGCCTATATGGGTGGCGGTGATTCATAATTTCTCTTGGAATGCTATTTTTTTAAGTTTGATTTTTTTTCTTTTGTGTTTCTCCAAAGTTTTTTTTCTGGCGTTATTATCTTATTCTCTGGTGTATAATGTGAGAGAAAATACATTTTGGTCAAGTAGTCAATGGAGAAATGGATGTATGCTTTTTATTTTCTTCAAATCTCCTATAGAAATTGTTCAAACATTTTGTGTAATGGCAGTCGGGGTGTGGGCAGTAAAGTCTAAGGTGAGAGATAAGGGTACAGAGATTGCATTGTACTCAAGTACACAGCATTTTAGTTTTTGTTATGATTTAATTTTCATTTCATTGCGATTTTACAACACACACAAAAAAACATATTTTTTTTCTTTTTTTTCTTTTTTTCTTTTTTTCTTTTTTTCTTTTTTTCTTTTTTTCTTTTTTTAGTCCCAAAAGATTTCTTAATTTCATTACACTAAATGAAAAATAAAATTCAATTATTTGACAGATAAAACTTATTATGACTCGTGTCTTAAATATCGACAGCATTTCTGAATTATTTGATTTTAAAAGGATTTTTACTTTCTTATTAATTCCTCTCGTTCCGGAAATTGATGTCTTGCTTACTTTCAGTAGCCAGAACTCGACCCCCCGCACTCCCATTGTGTTTTCTGTCACGTGCTGTTTGTAATGTAATTATTGTATTTATATTATGACTCGGCTATCAGTAACCATTGTATTCGCGTGTAAAAATAGTGATTGATCAGTTTCCCTAAAATTTCAATGTTTTTTTATCTTTATTAATTTCTGATCAAATGTCCCGAAAAAACACGTCTGGGTTTTAAAAAGCTGAACTACAAAACAAAGGCAGGTTTTAAAAGAAAACAAACTTTTATTTATTTTTAATTCATTGATTCTGAGAAAAGTTAGAGATTACTATCAGATATTATTAAATACCTAAAAATTTCTGTGGCTTTTCCTTACATTTTAACTTTTTTTTCTGATATATATATATATATATTTTCTTTTTAAAAGTTTTTGTAACTTTTTGGATTGAGTGGATAACAACATGAACTGCTGACTTTAAATTAAAACTCAAATAACTTTTTTGACTTTCAATGCAACCTCTAAATTCTGCATTGAAATGTTTTCTCGTCTTTTTTTATTGTCGAACTGAAATAACATCCGAACCTACACCATCACCACAATTTTATTATTATGAAGTATGAAGTAATATTTTATTAATTTTGACTACTTCTTACACCGGAGGCTTAGTCTTTATTTTGGAGTCTTTTATTTATTTCACTGTTCACTCGTAGCGGTAGAATGATATCTGAAATTTCAGTCATTGCAGTTCTATGGCTCAAATGCGAATGACAGAAATTTCCATCAGCCACAGAATGGACCCTTCCACTCAAGGTTATTGACAGCTTTTTCTGCTTGTTTCTATGTTTTTCTGCCCGTAGCTTTAAGTAGAAGGGTCCATTGTTTACAGAGAAAACAAACTGTTCAGCTTATTTTGCACCACCCTGTATAATCAACGTTACTGCCACATTTAGAACATGGCAACTGAGCTGCTCCTGCCGCAGTTAATGGGTTAAATAAAGATGAGCTCTGGCTAAATTAGCAACCAGTGGTTTGAGTCAGACTCCATGGCTACTTTGTTGTTTGTGTTTGTTGATATAATCTAAACTGGTAGAGAGCAACAAACTGAAGCAAGTTGTGGTGAGGTAACTATTTTTTGTTTGCTTCTATGTTTCTAACTTCAAGTGGAAGGGTCTATTGTTTACATAGAAAACAAACCGTTCAGATCATTTTGTGCCACCCTGTATAAATCAAAGTTACTGCCATATTTAGAACACGGCAACTGAGTTGCTCCTACCGCAGTTAATGGGTTAAGTAATTCGAAATATCTGTTTCCTCTATATATTAATTTCAATTCAGCAAAGTGTGGAGTTGTATCTGATGAGAATTGCAGAGTGATTAGAATTTCTCTGGTGTAAATTCTCACAGAATTCTCTGCACGATCACCAACCTTCCTTCGATGTGTGATCATGAATGCAAACGAGATTCCTGGTCTGAAGAAATAATCTGAGTAATTCCTGAAGAATCTGAAACCTGTCATTGAATGGTTTGGAGTGTGTTTTGATTTCTTAACACAGCACCATCTGGCTGCAGTTTCAAATCTTGACATGATCTCAGTTCTGCAATGAAACTGTGATTGAATTACCATTTCAGTTGATTCCATCTGAAGATAATTAACAATAAATTAATATTCCATTTAGTTTCTAAGAAGATGCTGTCGATTGGATTTTATCTAATGCTAGTTGTTACCCGTGGAAAAATTCATGGGTATATTTGAATTGCTATGAATTGATTTTTTTTAGAAAAGTAATACACACATACACTGGATGCCATAATGGATTTGGTAAAAATATCTACTTGTGTTTTTGTGGATTTTCCAGCGTTTTCCTCATATTCCCTTACTTACTTTAAGACTTAATAGTTCAATACTTCAAAGCTGTTAATAGTGTAAGTAAATATTTGTGTCTTATCAACTTCATCTGAGGTTTTATTAAAAAGTGACTGAACTCGTTTAAGTGGAAGAGTCTATTGTTTCAAGTGATGGTTAGGAGATATTTTTTTAGACATGTTCTGCTCTGATGTGTGTAAATAAAATTTGTTGAAGGAGGTTTTTTTAATTTTTTAGTTCTTCTTTTGGTCAGTTTCTTCTTCTTTCCTAAGTAAGAATTTGTGCACAGGGATTGCAACTTCCCCCCCCCCATAAAACCAGCTTGTTACTAAAACCCCATAGCAGCCCTATGCTCCACAAGGTGTCTACAGGAATAAACTAAACTAAAACTAGCATTCCCAGGGAAATTATGAATCACTGCCACCCATTAAAAAGTTGGAAAAAGGGGTGATCAATGAATTAGTTACTTCTCTCGCCCTTTGTTGGGCTGTGATCACTAAAAAAGGTCTGAATTTTCAAAAAACAAGTGGGCACAACCTAGTGACCAATTTAGCATAAATGTGTTTTGCATATTGAACCCCCCTCTAAAAACCTATTTAGTGGGCGGATTTTCAAAAATAAAAAAAACATTTCCCCTACTTATTGCGGGGAATGTGTGTGTGTCAAGTTTCTACTATGAATGGTTAGGGCTGGGCGAAGTCTGGATACATAGATAGATATAAATGTCCGAACACATGAATAACCTAAACCCAGCAATAAACCAGTGTTGTGGGTAGCAGTGATTAACTAAGTAAGAATACCTTTGAGGATCTCTATCAGACATCCTCTGTATGTTTTGCCTTCAAGTTTTTTAGAGGCCGCAGATTGATAACTTTGTATTGAAAATACCTGAAGCTGTTTCACATTTCTGTCTTGCACGGTTCCAGGTTAACTTTGTTTATTCCTGTAGACTCCTTGTGGAGTATAGGGTCACACTACAGTTTCAGTACCATGTAGATTTTTACGGGTTGGCGTTGCTAGCCCCACGCCCAAAATGGACTGCCTTACAGGGCTACAGGTCTCAAACTGCTCTCAAACTCCCCATAGCTAGGGGAAGACTTGGATTCATGCCTGAACGTAAGCAGCCTAGGTTGAAACACGAAGTTGGTTTGCTTATTCCATTTTCTGTGCCGGTAACTCTTCCGCCACCCCACACCTCCTAGGTTAACTTTGAGCATTCTTTTCTCCTATCTTTGTCAGGTGACGCATGACTAAGTTATTCTTCTTAGATTTTCTTTATATCAATCTACAACTGGGCTTGCTTTTTTCCCTTTTTTTGCTTTTAATGATAAATGCAGTGGCATTTTCGGACCTGA
>VCCN01001050.1:2038694-2049122 GCA_006491835.1 Architeuthis dux | reverse complement strand
ACACAAAGACACAAGCTTTGCTTTACTCACTTTTTAGTGACTGAAACCAACCAGCAGACAAAGAAAAGTGACATGGGGTTTTATTTAATAAGATTTTTCTGGCTTAAGTTTTGTTGTTTTCTATAATAAAATTTTGGATCATCCTCGGGTATATATTTTTTTTTTACTCCTTTTCAACTAAAAGCATTGCAATTCAATGGAAGCACAAGACTGATTTGTATATTTTAGCATCATGTAAACAAACCAGGGGTTCTCAAACTTTTTTTCCCAGTGTACCTGTTTGTCCTGTCTGACAGTGTTGATATAAATCTATAAAAATGTATGGATACCATAGAACAGACAATGGATATGCAGTACTTGTTAGTAATTTCATTCAATTTAATGTTACATTTTCATGGGATGGATGGGATTGGCTCTTTCCAAGAGGTAACTCAATTCTAGGCACAGTTTCTGAGAAACACACTTGCATATCATTCTCAATAGACAATCTAGCACAAAACTCCAGTGTTTCTACAATCTTTGTGTTTCTCTTGGTACTTCTAGGGGTACACATACCCCTAGAAGTGAGGATCCCTGAGTTAAGGTCTTACATATTGGGGGGGCAGCACAAGACCATTTGAAGAACTTCAACTATAGCACTGTGTGGTATCTCTGTAAATCGGCAACCTTGGGACCTGACCATTGCCGAACCACAGAAAACAGAATTCTTTTTTCATACTATTATTACTATAATTTCTGAAAAAAGCTTTACATATTTCATATTCAGTTTCGTGCTATTCAGCTGGACATCTTTTTTTCCAGAATGTTTATGCATTCACACACCAATACATTTTTTGGTCACAGCATTTGGAGAGAACTGGCAATTTATTTATTTATATATTTGGAAGATATTTCTACCTCAAGAGCCTTATTTTACAAAATGTTATTTCATTAATTTACAGATCCATTGTCACTAATTGGATTTTCCATAGAACTGGAACCGTTTGGTTTTCCCAGGAGAAATGTCCACTAATTGCTTTTTACATCCAATCAAATCAGGTGATCCAACAGAGATTCTGAATCTGGAAGTATCACAGTGCAATCTAGATTGAATTGATTTTACGCATCATTAGTCCATGACCTGTCGCTGTGCTGACAGTTATCGTAAGTGTACAACAACAGGCGCGGCTGATGGCTGCTACTGATGCTATATGATCGTCTCACATTGTTGTTCGGAGAAAACGCCTCTGGAGACTATGTTTACCTTGTTCTGGTAACAAAGTCTCTGATAGCAAGATAAAAAAAGTGGAACATTAATTTTATTAATCGAGGTATTGGTGTATATGAAATAGTGATGACAAAAAATGCTAAAATAAAGAGGCAAAGTTTGTGGAGTGTTCAGTGGCGTAGCTAGGGATAGCTAGAGATTTAGGGTCCCGAGGGGCTTGGCTCCTTGAGGGTCTCCCTCCAACATTTAGTGAGATTTGATGAAAAAGGAAAATGTGCAATAAATAGATATGCATTTCAGGGACGGATGCAGGAATCTACTGGAAGACCCTCAGAAGTCGCCGAAAATTTCTATTTATACTCTTTTCAGAGCATCTTCCGAGTTTTCAATCTTTTCATCTAAACACATGACAACCATTTCTTTCCTTTTCGGCTGCCAAAGGTCTATAAAAAATTAATCCTACTAATTGTTACTTGGGTAAATATTTTGTAGGGAGGTAATAAAAGTTTTAAACTATCTGTCATCTTGTATCCAAAAACCCTAAGGTCAATTTGTGAGGCATCCTGTCTCATATACAATGTGTTTTTATGGCTTAGATAATGACTCTCACAGATTTCTGGCAAAAGTGACATGCGCCAATAAAACGTCTGTAACTTGAAATCTATTAATTGTATCATAATAATCTTTGTGTTGATATTTTCTATAGTTTTGAGAAGGGTCATTAACATTCAAATAGTTCTTCGGACAATTGAACTCCTTCTTTTTGTTTGTGTTGTTAACACAACATTTTGGTTGATCCATTCTTCGGCCTTCTTCCGGTATAATATCCGAGTGTGATGGGATAAACAGAAGTTTTCTAATTTCAAAGGGGCTAACCCTTATAACGTAGGATTCAGGTGTTTCTTTGTCTTTGTCTTGTTGGGTTTGGGTCTGTTGAGCAGTGGAAGCCACATCAGGTTGAACACCACACTTGTCTGACTAATGGATTCAGTTGACATGTTGAGCTGCCTCTTTGTTTTTTCTCTGCTTCCAACAGCATTCTCTGTCAATGCTTTCTTCCAGAGGGAAGTGGTCATCTTTCTCTCTCCAGTTATGGTCAGCCATTGCAGGTTTTTCTATCTCGCCCTTGATTATGGCTTTTTTGAGTTCATCAAGTCTGACTTGACCAAAATATTATCATAGTCCCAGCAGATAAGGGAAATGCTATGGTCATCCTTGATAAAACAGTGTATCAGAAAAAACTGTCCAACATCATAGAATTGGAGAGATACACAAAGTTGAAAAAAGACCCCACCTTATCAACAGAGAGAAAATTATCACAATTCTTGAAAAAGAATAAAGAGCACTTTGCTCCTCAGAAGTGCAGACAATTAACTATACACCACAGCAAACTTCCCCCGTATGTATGGCCTCCCCAAAATACACAAAATAGATAATGTTGCGACCTATAGTCAGCACCCATCTCCTCATCACTCATGGTGAGCTTTGATGTGGTCAATCTTTTCGACATGGTTCCAATGGAAGAAGCTTTACTTATACTAAAAGACAGGCTGGGAGGTGACAGCGACTTGGAGGAACAAACCAGCATACCCGTTGATAACTTAATGGAGTTGTTAACGTTCTGTGTGCGAATCACACAATTTCAACTTGGTCCTGATATTTTCCAGCAAGATGACAGCATGGCTATTTCTCCAATTATAGCTAATATATATATGTATGGAATCTTTTGAGGATTTGGCCCTAGTCTCATCAACACAGAAACCATCACTATGGCTTAGATATGTGGACAATACATTCTTACTGTGGCTCCACCATACTGACATACGATAGTGAAAATCTTACTTGAACAGAAGGCTGCAAAAGGAGTATTCCGATAGGGACCCCACTGCTACGATAGTGAATATCTGACTTGAACTGAAGGCCGCAAAAGGCATATTCTGATAGGAACCCCACTGCTATGATCAGAAAATCTGACTTGTACTAAAAGGCGTATTCTGATAGGGACCCCACTGCTGCGATAGTGGGATCCTGGCACTTTTGTAAATATTGGTCATTTTTCAATGTATAGGTTCTTCTGTTAGTTATACTTTTCTTTTACCCACACTAGTGAAAGTAAAGTGAACACTGACAAAACTGAGTGGAAAGATTAAAAGGAAGAAACAGTAAAAAAACTAAATCATTTCTTAATATTTAGTTTTCTGGATGAAAAGTGGTAAATAAAAAATTTTTTTTTATCAATTTGTTTTTTTTTTTTTCTTTTGGAAGCATTTTGTATTGAAATAAATTGTTTGTTTTGCACTTTTTGATAAAATTATTGTGTTTCGTGTGTAAATTATTGTTTCAGGAAGAAAACAATTAAAATACAATTATGATATCATTTGAAATTGAAAAGAAAAGGGAAGTTAATGAATTTGACGAATGTGTCTATTACCGACATCAATTTTCGGAAAGTTTCCAAAGGGACCTTGCTGCTATGAATTTATATATCTTTCTTTTTACCATAAACCTCTCACGTTTGTAATTGTCGACATACTTTTATCAGCTCAGAATGATACACATGCATTTTAATAAATTCTAATGCTCGCACATATAAAAGTAAAATTCTCACGCATTTTATAAAAAATGTTAGATTTATTAAATTGGTTTAGATTTCTAATAAAAATCTTATATTAAATGAGAGAGGTATGGTGAAATTGGAATATATCCTTGTAATATATTTTTGAAATATTCTTGAATACATTTTACTCCCGATGAGGCCGCATGAAATGAAAGTGCGTTGCCTGTACGCGAGAAAATGTTTTGTAAAGAATTGTTGGTTGTATATCTGTATGTATTCAGTATATTTTTTATAGAACTTTAGAACTCACATTATTTTTAAAGATCCCATATAAAACTGTTGAACCATGTTTTAAATAGACAACATTTAATTTCAGTAGCTGATATGCCCTGAAACTCAATTTTAGCCAATCTTGGATTCATAACTTTCCAAATCTTCTGGGGGAGACGGTCGGCTCAACAAGCTGGATCTGCCCCTAGCACTATCACTTAATTGGTGAAAAACAACCCCAAAGGCAGCATTATTATTTATGCAATTCATGTATGTACAAGAGTTAGATGAAAATTTTATAATATTTTTGAAACAATATTTAAAAAATCAAGAATATATATATTTTTTAAAACGATGCTTAAAAATAGAGATATTCTAAAATATTAATCTATCCATAGATAACATAAAGAATCCTGTTATTTTTGACAGGTACTATGCTAATAAGTGAAATAAACCAGCAATTTTTTCTTTTTTTGTGGTGGGGCTCAATCAAATAAAATAATCGATGAATGAGGAAGAAAAGCCAATTTGGTTTATTGCGAGAATTCATGCCAAATTGAACTTAGATATTCTGCAATTTAAGCTGTTTGCTGCCACAGACAAAATAGCAAGTCGTCAGTCCAGTGCCAAGGACAAGATAATATGTATTTTATTAACCTATTTTTCCGCATGTTAGATATAGCATTGTACAATGCTTCTGGTGTGTATTAAAAAAAATTGGCAAAGATAAATCCCTCCTTGACTTCCAGATCTGTGTAATTCAGAAGTTAATTGAAGATAACTATGTTCATTGAGCTGGTCTCACAGGGGGTTGACCACTCTAGGAAAACCTCCTATGTCTAACAGAGACACATTTCCCATTAGCAATTCTTCCAACAAGAAACTTTAGAAACAAATCCTCTTAAAAAGTGTAAACTAAGAAATAATGGACTTTTCAGTCATCTTTAATGTATTTTCTTACAAATGAACAACATTTGTTATTTTTTAATCAAATTAATTCTGATGTAGCAATTATGTGGGTGACATTTTTCTTTAGGAAATACTTTTAGTGTAAAACAAGGAAAAGAAATAATCTAAAAGTAAAATTAGTCAAGAAATGAGCAAGAAAAATTTTCTAAAAATTTGGTCCAATTTTTTGAAAAAAAAAAAAATAATGGAGAAAGAAAAAATTTGCTATAAATTTTTTAAAAAAGAGTGAAAGTAAAGGAATAATGCTGGTTAATTTGTTAGAAAATGGAAAATGGAAAAAGAATTGATTAGATTTTTGTATTCCAGACTTTTCACACATATTTGTCTTGTTGATTTATGTCAATGAATAAATTTCAGGTGTATGTACACTTTGATTGAATAAAGATTAAAGATTGTTCTTGTCTGAATTCTGTTAGACGGGGTGTTTAAATCATAGTATGTGGTTTATCAGACAATTTTCCTCGTCTATGTTGCTCATTAGCAACATAGATGAGGAAAATAGTCCATCTAAACCACATAGAATGATCCAAAAATTAAAGACCTTAAAACATTGAAAACCTGTCATGTTAATAGGTGGGGGGGGCTTTGATTTCTATACTATATAAGACTATGTACATCCACACCTAGAGTACTGTACACAGGCCTGGTCATCATACTTGGAGAGAGATAAAAAAATCTTTTAGAAAAAGTCCAGAGACAAGCAACTAAGTTAGTACTGGAATTAAAAAGTATGAGTTATGAAGATAGGCTAAAAGTGTTAGGGTTAACATTGTTAGAAATAGGAGAGATCAGGGAGACTTAATAGAAATGTTTAAGATTATGTGTGGTTTAGAAGTAGAAGACCCTGATGTATTTTTTTTACTAGAAGGGGATACAAGGGACTGAACGGTAATACATATACGGTAGAAGTAGATTGAATATTAGAAAATTCTTTTTTAGCAATATAGTGGTGGGACTGTGGAATAGTTTACCGGAATATGTAGTGCTATCAAGAAATGCAAATGATTTTAAGAAGAAATATGATGTTTATTAAACACCACAAATGTTTAAGGCCCTAGATGTTGTGTAAATATGATTGTTATAAAGTGTGCTTGTATATACAAATTGTATACATTTTTTTTCATACTTAAATAAAATGTTCTAACGTTGAATTTCATATTTCAAGAAAAGATTTTAATTTGAAAAGTTAGAAAATAATTTTTAAGGCAGAGTTTTGTGTCTGTAACCTTGAGACGAGGCATTTGAATTATTAGTATCTTTATCTTTGTTGTTTGGATCATTATGTTTCAGCTGATACACTACTCAGCTCTTTCCTAGGTGAATGTCTCATCTGGTAATATTTAAAAAGGCTTGTTTAAAGGACATTTATTAAATCAGCTGTAAATTAGATTTATTTGGGAATTTGAATCTATGTTTAACTATCTTTATCTCTCTCAGTCTGTTCATATCTATCTATTAGAAACCGTGAACCAAAGCTGTCAACATAGATTTCTTCAGTTTTTAAGTTGGTTTGGCTGGCTTGCTGCTATGTATGTATGTATCACATGTACAGGCTGTATCAATCGAGCTAGAGGGCTGAAAATTTAAACATTTACTCATTTTAAATCCCTCCCTAGGTTTTTAGTGGATGTATGAATTTGCAATGTAGGTTTATGCTAAATTGATTCCTTAGTTTGTGTCCGGCACATATCACACTTTTTAAAAACAAATTCAGACTTTTTAGTGATCACTCCCAACAAAAGGTGAGAAAAGTAACTTATTCATTGAACACCCCATTTTTTCCAATTTTTTAATTGATCACCCCCAACTTGGCATGCTGCCAAAAGACATTGGTTGTATGATAGTTTTTATATTGTGACTAACCAGACCTTTCTTAAAAAAGAATGGTTTAATGAGTACTTATTCAATCGGCTGTAAATTAGATTTATTTGGAAATTTGAATCTGTCAATCTGTTCAACTATCGTTATCTTGGTCTGTTCATATGTCAGGTCTCTTTGTATTAAACATCTCTACCAAAGGTTTTGGTTATTCATGTCTTCACACATATCTATCTGTCTATCTGGACTTTGCCTAGCCCTAACCATTCATAGTAGAAACTTGAAATTTTGCACACACACTCCCCTCAATGAGTAGGGAAAATGTTTTGTTTTTTAAAAATTCACCCCCTAAATAGGTTTTTAGAGGCAAGTTCAATTTTATATATCTATCCATCTGGACTTTTCCCAGCCCCAACCATTCGTAGTAGAAACTTGAAATTGTGTACATACACTCCCCTCAATCAGTAGGGAAAATGCTTTTTTTTGTTTTTTGAAAATTCTCCTCCAAAATAGATTGGGGGAGGGGGGTTCACTTTTCAATGTAAGCTAATGCTAAATTGGTCACTAGTTTGTGCCCGCTTGTTTTTTGAAAATTCAGACATTTTTTAGTGATCACCGCCCAACTTTTTAATTGATCACCACCAACACAGCATATATGGGTGGCGGTGATTCATAATTTTCCTTGGAATGCTAGTCTATCTTGAAATTCTAGTTTTTATTTTGGCTCAAACACCAGGCAGTGGTTCTGGTAGGAAATAGGCAACCTTCTCAGCTCCCCAGCAAGCCATGAGCGCATCATCCTGTTGCAACGAACATTTCCTCCTCATTTGCTGATTGATAAACAATTAGGTAAAAGTTGTCAAAGCAATCCCCACTCGAAAGCACTCAACTCCTGCAGATGTTCAACATTATCTCTTTGATTCTCTCGTTTACTTCCTGGTAAATAACAGCACTTTCCACTTAGCTGCTCTAATCAGTTGTTGTTGAGGCGAGAATTTCTCGTTGCTGCATTCCTCTGCAGTGATAACCTTCCGGCATAACCGGCAGTAAAAGAACGTCCTTGTTTTGCCTCGAATCTGCAGCAAAAACAATGAAGCAGAAACTATTGACACTGTAAAAGTGTTGATTGTATTCGCTTCGGCAGTACATATACTAAAATTGGAACAATACAGAAAAGAATAGCATGGTCCCTGCACAAGGATGATATGCAAATTTGTAAAGCATTCAACAATTTTTTTTTTTTTTTCCAAGGATCGGCAAGCCGAGTTCAAACTCTGGCTGAGACAGTATGTGTTCACTTTGCAGTAATGACCTTGGGAAACGCATGTATCTATCCCCCCTTCCACTGCCAACACGCTGTGGGCCCATCGTCTCTCATGTCTTACACTTATATGGGAAGACCCATGTCCAACAACGGATATTGATATGTCACAGAATTTAAACCAGGCGGTGTCATTTAACCTTGCTGTATCTATATCTCTCCATCTGGAATTACTAAGATATTGTTTTCTATATTCAGGGTTTTGATTTTTAAATTTATTTTTCTTACAAAATAACATTTCGTTACTGGTTTCTGAATTGTTTTCATTGTTTTTCTCTTTCTTTCTTTTTTAGGTAAGTGTTACAAAGGCTGTTTTCGAAAGTATTTTGGTAAGACTGGATTTTTTCTTTCTTTTGTTTCTTCTCCAATCAACAATAACAACAACCTGGAGAAAAAGAATTGAGTTTTTGACAGAAGCCACAAAAAAAAAATGAAGGAGTAAAATGGAAAATGGATGAAGTTGTGCAAAGTTAAACTGATAAGAAACCAGACCCATTTCTACTTGAAGGAACATTATGTGGGATTCTGGGTAGGCAAATTGACACACAGTCACGTGACTACACCAGGATGTTCAGTAGATGTCACTTAGTACACTTCATGAGTTAAAATCAAGGATAAAATATAATATAAATTGTATGTGATACTGGTATCACAGGGGGTTCAGTAGATTTAAAATTAATTTGACTACCATTTACCTGCATCTTAATTTTTAGTTGCTTTTTTTCACAACTTAAACAAGACTATTGATTTATGGCAGTGAGTAAACAGCGCAGATTGGAAATAAAGAATTAGGGACTTAAACTCATGTCCCTCTTGCCGCAGGGAAGCCTGGTTAAATGCACCAGCTGCTTTGCCAACTGAGCTAGGGACTTCAATGGCTTGCAGAAGTCCAAATCAAATCTTTGAACTCACTCTCTTGATCTCTCCAACACCATGTTTGTTTTTTGTTTCTGTACTGATAGTATCGCTAAAGCAATTATTCTATTTATTATTTATTGTTAATAGTTGTTTTTTATCATTTAAGTTGCGATAAAAAAACCATAAACTAGCATTCCAAGAGAAATCATGAATCACTGCCACCTATATATGCGTCTTTTTATCTTGTAAGTTAAACAGTGGTGGTGGGCAGTGATCACTAAAAAGTGCAAATTTTCAAAAAACATGTGTGAATGCTGCTAGACACAAACTAAGGGATCAGTTTAGCATAAACTTACATTGTCAATTGAACCCCCCCCCCCCCCCCCTCCACTAAAAATCTTTTTATTGTGGGGGAGGGGAGATTTTTAGAAAAAAAAACCCAAACATTTTCCTTGTACATTGAGTGTGTGTGTGTGTATGTGTGTGCGCAAAGTTTCAAGTTTATACTATGAATGGTTAGCACTGGGCAAGGTCTGGATACATAGAAAGAATGATAGATTCATATAAATGTCAGAACACATGAATAACCTGAACAAGCAAAACTGGTCTGTTGTGGGTAATGGTGATTAATTAAAATCAAGGTAAAATAGGTGTCAAAAATTAATAATAATAGGTTACAATATTTCATCTGTTAAAAAATAAATAATAAAATAACAGTAAAAGTTGTAGAATATTTATTACTTTTACTATGATTAACAAGGGAGTGGCAGGCTTAGTGGCTAAGATAGTTGTATATTCCTCAACTTCATATATTGTTGGTGCTTACTTAGGGTCCATTAGTTTTTGCTCAAACTTCTAAAAATGAAATCCGTTTTTTAAAATTACAATAGTACTTCAATGCAATTTGTTCTAGGCGGTCCCTAAAAAAAGTTATAGTAATTTAAAAATTTAGGGGTGGTGTTGGGGGGGACCTTGTGGTCAATCACAATTCCAATCTTTTAGGGTAGTACACCAAAAGTGTCGAAATTTGAACGGGTCATAGACCCTTCCCCAATTGGAATTTTGAAAAATGGATTTCATTTGTGGAGGTTTGAGCAAAAACTCACTTGGCATATCAATTTTCATCAAAATCTGAGAGGGTGTGATCACAAATTTAACCTGTTTTTAATGATTTGTCAGAGAATGCAACTTAGGTAAAAAGCTGGGATTTTTTTTAATGCAGATTTTCAAGTCAAGCAGACCCTACCTGCTAAGAAGATCATTTTTCTGTCAGCTTGAGGCAAATTCGGCCAAAGCTGTAAGCTTAATTCATGTTTCAATGAAAAGAGTTCACACATAAACTTGACTCTCTATAATTTGCATAGTCAGAAACTAGTGACCAATGCCTTTGGCAGCATGCTGTGTTGGGGGGGTGATCAATTAAAAAAT
>VCCN01001050.1:2002078-2014768 GCA_006491835.1 Architeuthis dux | reverse complement strand
GGATTGGATAATGGGTTTGGTTCAGAAATCCCCAGAAAGTTATAAACTATGACAGACACCTGAACAAGGCTGGAGGGTACCACAGGCGAAACATTGTGACTATAACAAACAAGACGAGGACACTATTCCGAGTGAATCAGTACTCTTAAAGTTGTTTAAGAATTTTCTTTGTTCAAATATTTCATTGAGACAAAAATTCTTTTTTTTACATAGACTCACAATTTCAAATCATTTTTATATTTGTAATTAGATTCATGGAAAATGGAGATTTTGCTATGATAACAGTTTTTGAGTTAATCAATATGACAGTCTTTCAGAATTATAAATGAATAAAGAAAAAATTGATGATTAAAATCAAAGCAGTTTGAGTCGCATTTGAATGTGAAAAAAAGTTATGAAATTAATCAAAGAATATGAATTTTTAATGAGGTGATTTTATGAAGCAACATATTCAAAAATCTTTCACCACGGCCTGATTATTTCAATGGTGTACATATGTGATTTGATAAAATAAGGAGCATGCAGAAAGTAAGATTTAAAACCTCAGCAAAACTACTCAGTATCATCCAATGGACTGAATGACACTATACATGAGTTAATAATTCTTTTCTTAACTAGTTTACCTATGCTGTCAAAAAATGGCAGCAGTATTTAAATAATTTTGCACTGTACTTAAAAGAAATATCAACAACATTATGTTGCTCTGCATTTTCTTGTTTATGTTCAACCAGAATGAACCCAGATTTTTTATGCATTTGCAAAAACATATGGGAGACTATTCTACAATTAGTATTGAATAGTTATCTCACTTGACAAATGTTACAGTCAAAAATATAGGAACTCGTGTGTATTACATAAGTAGATGAGTACTGCTCGAACAGTAGACTTTGTAGTCTCTACACTCGTGCTGTAATCCCTGTGCCCTCACCAAAGACGATGTCAAAGCATTGCAATGTATTCTATATGCAAAATGATAGTGATACTTTCTGACTGTCAAGAGCATTTGATTAATTACTCCAAATCAAATTACTAAAGTGCTAAAACAGAAAACAAAAACAATGTCAGACAATAAAACTTATTAATCATTTCGCAAAGATCTCATGAAACAGACGTTTGGACAAAAGATGCAGAAAAAAAAGACATTAAATAAATGAAACGGACAATAAACCAGAAACTGATTAGAAGTTCCAATACAAGATTTTTATATTTTTGATTTTGGAGGGATTTTTTTTATTCTTTGATTCTGATGGCAAATTTACAGTCTTAAGACTTTTTTTGTAAATTCACTTTTTTTTTGTTTCGTGTAACCTTGTCAGTTCTGTGACTGTTGACTGTCATATTGCATTAGGCCCATATTACACATTTTTGTGTAGAAATCTATTGTTTGTCAGTGGTCCACTAAAACATTCAATATGATAATTCAGCACTTGCATGAAAACTGCCTTTTCTTTTACATAGAATAATAGGCACTTTGTACAATCAGAGGACTATCATTTGCTAGTACAATCGTGGGAACAGTTTTGTGTGGAACAAACAAGTCTATAAAACCATTTTAAATATTACAAGAATAATTAATCAGCACTTCTGCCTAGGATCAAGGTATCCTGTGTGCTATGCCGACGATCAAAGTGTCGTTCTGCGGCCCTCTGCCTAGGATCAGAGTGTAGTATCAATGCGCTCTAGTGGAAGTTAACAGACAGAGAACCAAACAGAAGTCAAACAGTTCACTATATAGATATAGATTATACAGATAGATTTTGTTAAATGAAATGTTGCA
This sequence comes from Architeuthis dux, assembly GCA_006491835.1. Classification (NCBI taxonomy): domain Eukaryota; kingdom Metazoa; phylum Mollusca; class Cephalopoda; order Oegopsida; family Architeuthidae; genus Architeuthis; species Architeuthis dux. The sequence continues at coordinate 2,012,991 of VCCN01001050.1, read as the reverse complement.
AAAATCTACAACAATCTTGAATTGTTCACAGAACTGTTATGTATGTTTGGAAGTGTTATTCTGAACTAATAATACCACTCACTGTAGCATTTGTTGACTTCAAGATGGCCTTCAACTCTGTGGAAATCCCCAAGGTCATTGATGCTATCATAAAACAAGATGTAGACCTTGTATATGTCAGAGTCTTGCCACATTTTTTCCTTTGTCAGGCTACATAAAGTCTCTGAGCCCTTTCAGCTAGAAAAAGGGGTAAAACAAGGCGATACCAGCTCACTCAAACTCTTCACAGCCTACCTCAAGATGATCTTCCAAAATCTAAACTGGGAAAATAAAGGAATCAAAATAGACAGAAAATACCTAAGTAACCTCAGATTTGCAGATGACATCGTCCTTTTTGCTGAGAACCTTCACGATCTCCAAATAATGCTAGATGAACTGAATGAAGAAAGCAAGAAAGTTGGTCTTCACATGAACTTCAGTAAAACAAAGGTCATTTACAACAAACATGTTCAGGACAAAGACATAATGATAGAAATTGAAAACACAGAACTGAAGAGAATAGACCACTACATCTACCTAGGACAACAAATCTCCATGAAAGCTCAACTTTCAAGAAAAAGAAAATCCCATTAGTCCTAAAAAGAAGGGTATACATGGAGCTGAAACATGGAACCTAATCAAAAGATTGACTCTCAAACTGAGAACCATGCAACATGCACAAGCAAGAATCATACTCAACATCACATGGAAAGATCAAAAGACAGCACATTATATTAGAGAAAAAACAGAGATATCATAGAATTCATTAGAAAACTCAAATGGCAATGGGCTGGTCATGTTGTAAGAATACCAGACAACTGCTGGACATCACGACTCACAACGTGTATCCTCAGAGATCATATGTGAAAATATGCAAAAGAAATGATGATGCACTAGACAAGTTCAGCGACTTCCCATGATAAAGATGTCCAACAACGGGCACCAAAAGGCTGATGATGATAATAATTTATTTCTGGAATCATTTTATTTGAAAAATTGATTTTTGGAAAATTATTTAAATACTTACTACTTTCTCTCAGTGGTTCCCTCCTGGTCAAGGCTGTACGCAATTCTATTAAAAGAATATGTCATTGGGATGCATCGCATTTATAGATAAATAAGAATAGACTGAGATAAATGGATAGATAGATATGCCAGTGTGTTAGGAAATCACAATTGTTTATGGGTTATCTTATACAGAGATAAAAAAGGACCATACAGAGGAAGCCACTTATTGTGGTCATGATTTTGATGACAATAACTATTTGACAACATTATCTCTGCTTCTTCTGTATTATAAAAAAATAAGTTCTTTTGGGGTTTTTTCCAAACTTATGAAATATGAGAACTGAACATTAGAATTTACTCTATTTGCCCTGCCAAAAATAAGTTCTTTTGGGGGTTTTCAAAACTTATGAAATATGAGACCTGAACATTAGAAATTACTCTATTTGCTCCAATCTCCTAAATGATCATTTTCCAAATTAATCCTGCACTAGAAATTAAAACAATATTTAAATATAATATTAGAGTAATTAAGTTTGATTGGCAGTTAAGAAGCACAGTAAAATATTCTGAAATTAAGCCAAAATAATTCAGGCAAACAATATTTAATGTGTCAACAAATTTTGATTTTCAAGTTGCGAGATTTCACTGTCAGGTGCCAGTGACAAGATCCCGATGAAGATAAGGAAACATTATCCTGCACTAACAACACCTCAGAGCTGTCAAAATCTTAATTCCCTCTCCTCAATTTCATGTTATTTGCTTGACGATCTCTTAGTTTAGCTTCTCAAATTATCACGGCAAGATATAACAAAATTCCAACTAAGCAGATATCAAATCTAATAAAAATCTAACAACACAATGACACACGCATTCTAACGGTATGTTCATTTTTATATTCTTGCAAGACTATTGTTGGAGATTAGTTTGCAGCAACAGCACATGAAGATTTCAGGGTATTATATTAAAAACTAAAATAATGTAGCCTAAAGTAAAATGGGGCATTAGTCTGTGAAAGGGTAATAAAAAGTAATTTTTGTCTGTACTCAGGGAGGAGGGGGCCCCTCAATGAACTAAGAGCCTCGGGCCCTCGGGAGTCCATTTTCTCTGATATTTTACTGTGTTCAAATCAGTTAGCGGTTCGCGTCCTAGCATGTAAACGTGAATCAATAAAAGTGAATTGAAGACCCGAAGAAGTGTATGCGTTTATATTGTGTTATATACAAGATGACAGCGGACAAGTGGATCTACAGAGTATAACAAATGTTAGATCTAGGCTCTTTTGGTCACCACCAATTGTAATGTCTTGAATATTATACCAAGATTTATTTCGTCCGTTAGTTTTACTGGTCCTCCCAAGTATTGTCGCTGATATTCATTCCTCCGTGCCTTGCAAATTGTACTGGATTTGAACACAGTAAAATATCAGAGAAAAGGGACTCCCGAAACGGGAGAGTTCCACTACTGATCATTAACAAAGAAAGCTAACAGTTATCTTTCTTTATATATGATATATTAACATATTGACACCCCGGGCCCCCAAATCTCCAGCTATGACTGAAAAAGGGTAATAAAATGTCATTTTTGTCTTTTGTTAAATTCCTGTACAAAGTCTGGAGTTGACTTTGTTTTCCCACCAAAACAAAAACAATGAGAATAACGAGAACAATCCTCACCAAAATCAGGGGTGTAAAACTCACGCTGTGATTTGAACTCACGACCAACTGATTGCCAATAGGCTGTCTTACTGACAGAGCTAAATTGACAAGTCTTAGATATTAACGAAAATTTATTTTACAGATTTTTACAGGCTTATTTCATTCTACTAAATAAATACATTTATGTAAAAAAAATATATTTTTATAATTTGTTCATCTATTGAACAATTGAAAAAGTAGTAGTAATCATCTTCAATCAGACGTTGGAATGGAGTTTGACCCTGCAGCAGCCATTCTTGTACGTTTTGGTTTCTCATTATTAATACACCATATAAAATCCACCTGTTATAACAGCCTTCTTACATCCCAGAAAGTACCATAATAGGAGTCTACTGTATTTTTGAGAGACATTGGTGCAAGAAAAATCACGTGATTGCCAAAACCAATAGGTTTCCATCTTAGGAACGTGAATGCTCCCAACATTAGAAGTTTGTCTTATTTTTGGGAGAAAAAGAGTGAAATGAACAGACGGGACAGGAGGATTTATGTCCCTCTTTGAAGGAGCAATTAGGAACGGTAAATGGGAAGAACATTCTAAGCAACAAATGGCATAGTAAGAAGAGTTCATCTGAAGAAAAAAACACAGGGGATTGATATATGTGATGAAAATAATAATAAAGATGAAGATGTTAGACCAGAAGGAACCAGTGATTAGCAATCTTAAAGAAAAAATATGGTAAATTGGTTACTATAATAAGAGAAACGATGAAGACTAGAAAATAAATTTGATCGAGCAAGTGTATCAACCTACAAAAAATATAACTTCCATTTTGCTGAAATGAGGCCCATCTGCAAAAAGAACAAAGAATGGTAACTAAAGAATTTCGGTGCATATTCCATGTTTCTTTTGGTACTTCTCCAAGATTTGTATTTTTTCACAATTGGCATGGTTCCTTTTCTTTTTCCATGATCTCAAAATTAGTTGATTTTGAGATCATTTTGAATGTCGATCAATGGAAGCAATTGGATTTCACTCTGTCACTGTTTATCATGTCATCAAGAAAAGGAGCTTTTATGATCCCCTCCAATTTGGATAAGATCCAAGTTGATGTCTTGGAAGTTTTTTTTCTGTGTTTGGAGGGGTCTTTTCAGTTCATTTTCGGCAATTGGTGAACTTTGTTTCTCCCACACCCTTTATGATTTTGGATCATTTTCAGAGCTTGTTTTGAAATATCTTCCTTACAGCAATAACCTTGACCTGATCAATTATTTCTTTTTCAAATGGTTCTTTGGTTTTCCCTTTTTAAAAGCTCTGTTAGTTAGTGCTCTTACACTGGCTAAGGCTTCAACTGTCCCTGCCAGGCTCTACATATCGCAAGTTTCTCTGTCTCGGCTCTGGTTAGCAATGTGTGAAATATACTTAGAGACGACAAACACCCGAAGAGGAGTCACTCACTTCACCCTGCACTATTTTATCTATAGCTGGGGTGAGAGATGGATTCACGTCTTTCACAAGGGCATTAGTGCAAAGTGAACACAAACCATCTCAGCTGGAGTTTGGACTTGCTGAGTCCATTCTCTGTGCTGTTACTCACTCGGCCAAGCCTTACCGCCTTGAAAGCTTCGATAGCTACAAAATGTGTGAAAATTGAATGAAAATAATGTACACTGGGGAGACAGGCTGCCCTCTCAAAGTCAGGCTTGAGGAGCACAGAAAAGCCATAATCAAGTGCAAGATAGAAAAATCTGGAATGGCTGACCATGTCTGGAGGGAGAAAGGTGATCACTTTTCTCTCTGGTAGGAAGTCCAGATTATTGACAGAGAACGCTGTTGGAAACAGAGAAAAATCAAAGAGGCAGCACATATCAACATATCAACTTAATGTATCTTCTGCTACTCAACACGGACAAGGTATGGAAGCCCAAACTTAACATGGCAAGGATAAAGAAACACCTGAATCCTACGTTATAAGTGTTGCCTCCTTTGAAGTTAAAAACTTCTGTTTACCCCATGACATTCAGATATTACACCCGAGGAAGGCCGAAGAATGAATCGCTCAAAACGTTGTTAACAACACAAACAACAAGGAGTTCAATCCTTCAACCAACTATTTGAACATTTTTAGCTGTTTTGCTATTCCCAACATTTTTCAGATGAGTATCTTCATCTTTGTTGTTTTTAACATAACATTTCTGCCTTTTTTTGGTGTATGTTGCATAAACACTCAGAGGCATAGCTGAGGGCAACTATTTGAAAATGACCTCCAGGATCACAATAGAAGAGGGCCCCCAAAAGCTTTATAATAGTTAACCTACTGCATTTCTACTGATAATTCTCACTAAATGTTAAAGGGTGCCCCTCAACAAGCTAAGTCCACTGGCTCCACAAATCCCTCAAAGCTACGCCTCTGTAGACACTTGTAGCTAATCAATATTTGACTAACAAACAACAGTGATAGCTGATTTTATTAATATTTTCATGTTTATTCCCACCTTATCAATGTGAGGTCAAATTGCCTGACTAAACATTTTCTTTCATCATTTCACCAATTATCTCTCCATACTTTGCTGAATCTGTGCTTTCACATTTTATATTAATTTTCTTATTAAAAAATATCAACATCAGATTCAAATGGGTCTGGCTGGCTGTATGGCGCATACAGGCCACACCAATGGAACTAGAGGGCTGAAAATTTAAACATTTACTCTTATTATGTCTAGAAAAAACATGTTTTTGTTTTTTAAAATTCCTCCCCAAAATAGGTTTTTAGTGGGGGGTGGGAGGGTGGTGTTCAATTTGCAATCTAAGTTTATGCTAAATTGGTCCCTTATTTTATGCTTGTTTTTTTGAAAATTCAGACTTTTATAGTGATCACAGCCCAACAAAAGGCAAAAGAAATAACTTTCTATTGAGTGACTAACCAGACCTGTTTTGTATTTATTACTCCTATGAAGTTGTTTCCATCCATAATGCTATGAGGATGATGAAAATAAACATTGACATATCAGCAAAATCAACCAATACAAGCTAGCTTATCAAAATCGCAATCTTACTTTTTTGTATCTCTTCCAGAAAATGTACACTTCAGAGATGAACAAATCATACAGAGATTCTTGAAAATCCCCCATAAATCCAGGTGACTCTGATCAGCGAACAATAGTGTGTTTTAACTTTGAGGTTGTGTTGTCATATCAAATTCAGTTGTACATGAACAGACACACAAGTTACAGGCTTTCAAAGTTACTAAGTGCACAAAATCTTGGTGCCCTTGAAAAAGAATGCAGAGTACTAAAGGTTAATAAACTATCATATTATTTGAATGAGACTATATTATTTGATTCCCAATTTCTTTTTCTCAATGGACTCAACTTCAAAGTGACTTTTTCTCATCTGCTTCAGTGAAACACTAAAGACCAATTTTTTCCACCATGAATGTCACTGTTGGTAATTAACTTTGTCTCTTTCACAAGAAAGAACAGAAAAATCAGAGAAGAATAAGAAAAATATAAAATACAAAGTTTTTTCCATGTGTAGATTTGCATTAGTTTTCTTCCCTGCTATTTTTTCTTTTACAAACTTTGTAATTCTTTTTTTTGTCTCTCCTCAACAGTCTTTCTTCCAGTGTTTCTTATTCTTAATTCTTTGCACAGATTGGAATAAAATTTTGTAATTCTTTGAACAAATGTGTGTCCAGTGGAAATCTCTGCAGCCATCTTCAAATAAATCAGGTCTTCTAGCAGAGATCAGGAGAAAGAGGGACTGAAGAAAAGGAAAAAAATAAAAAGCAAAATGGCTGCTAATTTCCTGCTCTGGTCATCTTTGTCAGTAAATTGTCTGTCTGTTAGCTTTTCTGTCTCTTTGTTGTTTTCCCCCATTTGTCTTCTCAGAAGGTTTGCATGTTGATTTTTTTATCTGTCTAACGAGAGAGTATTTTTTGTTAATCAGTTTGCATATTTGTTTTATTGCCTCTTTGTCTATTTGACTCCAATTTTGTTTGTCTATCAGTCTTGTCTGTCTTTATTTGACTTTTTCAGTCTGTCTTTTAGATTGTCTATTTCTTTGTCACTAACTGTTTTCCAGTTTCTCTGGCTAACCATACTTGTATCCATGGACATCTACTAGGGGACGGGGGTTTGCAACAGGGCATTTGCTTTGGCTCTGTAACCGATAATCTACCACCTGGAACCCTAGGCCAAGCTTTAGTAAGGCACCCCACTGCCCCAACCATCATTGACTAGAATAAAGTAATGTTACATCAAATTAAATAGCTTATATACGTATTATAATAGTATTTGTAATATTCCAGACATGAAAAAAATTGTGCAAAAGTCATGAAATATCAACCGAATTACTCGAGTGTACATTTAATTAAACCATTTTTTTGCTCTTGGGCCCCCTCCTTTGCGGATCGCTTGGTTTAAGTCTACTCAGCCTAATGGTTAATCCGGCACTGCTTCTTCTCCAAATGATGATTGGTTTAATTTGGCCACTGAAAAATCAGAAGTAAATTTAGATATTCATTGAAGTCTTTGCCGTAATTATCCTCAAAACTGATGTCCTAATGCCAAGCGATAATAACGCCTAAAAGAGTCGCTTCTGACATTTGAAAAAAAAATATCATCAATTGATTGTAGATGAGAAGAAAAAAAAGTTGGAGAGAAAAAAAATCAGACTATTAGATCCGATCGATCTTTGTTGATCTAATCAAGAGTCAGCAAGAAAACTTGATTCTGTTTGAGAGAAAAACCCAATCTCATTACACGAGTGGATACTGGCTGGATTCATTCTAATGTCAGACTGAAGTTCACTGTTAAAGATGCGACTGGACACAACATAGAAAACAAAATTGTCTTTTATATTTCTTGCTTTTTTATTATTTCCCTTGTTGTATTCATTGGCTTTCTGTTCAATATTAAAAAGGAAAGCAAGTAATCGCAAAAGTCACTGTTATATAGGCAGGGGAAATTCGTTGGGTCCAGGAAAGAAAGAAGACTGGAACTCTTTGTTTTATTTTATTCCGTTACATACACCACTGGTGAAATGCGCATGGTCGGAGAGAGATGATGCAGGGCACACAGTCCGGGGCTAACATGGAAAATTCTGTCTAATCTTTGTGCTTTCTCAACTCGTCTCTGTCTGTTTTCGAGCACACTGTCCGTTCCTTTTATGGCTTCGACACACCCACGCCTGGTGTGTTATTTCCGGATTTCATCACCAGCGGCCTCTGGGGTTCTGTCAACATCCTGTTTTACTTTGATCCCAACACCTGATGTGTTTGAATCCAATTTCATGTCGTTTGGAGTTCCTGCCATTAGGCCCACGCTGAAACACCTGCAACTTTAGTTTTTCGGACACCCACGCATATGGGGTCCCCAGGGTAACTTCCACTTCCGCTCACGTGTTTGTCCGGAAATGCCAGTATATCATAACATCACAACCTTGGCTTGTACTAAAAAAATTAGTTTATCCAGCGACTATGTGCAGGGTTATCGGGACATCACAAATGATTTTGTCATGGGTGTGTCAAGGGTGAGATAGCCTGATGATGCACATCTCTTTCCAGACTGGTTTGGAATCAGAGTTGTCTATCTCCTAGACTAGTTGCCAACCATAACTAGAGAGCCCTGTCTGCCCTACTATTTACCCGTAGCTGAGTGGAGAAGAGATGTATTCATGCCTTTCTCAAAGGTATTCGTGTGAAGTGAACATAAACTGTCTCCGATGGCGTTTGATCTCAGCCCTCTGGTTCCATTCTCTTTGCCTTTTGGCCACTATGCACCTTCTGTACTATAAAATCTGTACATAATTTATATACAGTGAAATCCTAAGAGAAGTATTAAAGGGGAATTGAATATATGCTCAGGAAAATTAATACCATATCAATTACACCGACTGATTCTAGAAAATGCAAGCAAGTCAGTACCTGAGTGCCCAACCGAGTGCACTAAAATCATTGAATCATCCGACTTTGATCGGAAGTGTAAGGTTGTTATAATGGCAGATATTAACAGATTTAAAAATGCAACAAAAGACGTACTCACACAGATCCAATTTATTCATACACATTTACAATGCTGGCACTCAACACCGTGTGTGTCTTCTCGATCTCCTAAAACCAATATGTCTTTCCCTCCCGGTCAGTGGTGCCTTACCGGAAGTCAATAAGCGCTCTCCTGCCTAAGGGGAATAACTCATTACAGACAATGAGAATACTTACTTAACAGGAAGTTTTCTATGTCGACCACTAACATCAAAATGAACTCAGCTAATCAAATAAGCAAGAAAAATCAACTAGGCTATGTGTATCCATAAAGGTCTGTCTCTTTATAGCGAGAGTGATTGAAAAAGTCACTCCCTAGCATAGTGCCCTCTAAGCTGTGCGCTTGTGCAAACATTTTGCATCTAGCACACAAAAGAATTTAATGTCTGCCCAAAAGATTAAGTTTGTCTAAAGTTGAATGGCTTAACAAAATAGTAGAAACTGCTACATTGCGCACATAATTTTGTCACAGGAAGAAAAAAAAATTTGTACAACATAAATATTTGCGCACATTGCTCTCTATTTGTAGATTATCTGATGGCTTCTCCGCTTCTGTATTTGCTGGATTTGCATGAAACAAACATTATGTGAGGGCTGTTGAGAAAGTATACCAGTGTCCCTTCCACTTTTCAAAACAGTTTGCAAAGTCCTCTTTCAGAATTGCCATCAGCTGCCTCATTTCATTCTCTTTAATCTCGTCCATGGTCTGAAATCTCCTTTTCAACTGCAAAAATTCAGAAGTTGCAGGGGAGCCAAATCTGGTCTGTAGGATGGCTAACAGACTTGGGTGGTGCAATGTTCTGCCAAAAAGACCCTGTACAAGATATGAAGAACGGACACGTGCATTGTCATGATTGTCACACAAGCTCACTCAATGCATCTCAATGCTGACTGACTTAGTAACCCCATGAGAGAGTGTCTGTTTACACATGCACATTAAGGTCCTCCCTGATTGGTTGCCAAGTTATATCAAGACTGTTCAACCAGTTCTCAAGATATTCAAAATGGCTGGATATTTTCCGGATTCATGTCATTTTTATTTTCTTAGAAAACAACAATCTTTTCCATTATAGCTACTCAACAGAAACGAGGAATAATGACAAAGAATTATCTCTGATTTTCAGACAATATTAATCTAATGAGATGCAAGTTAATTATCAATTAGTCAGGACTGAATACAATTAATGTTTGATGAAAAGTTTTATTTTTTGAATGTTAATCACAGTTTAAAATTCTTCAACTTTTTCAGTTTGATTTTTTGTAATATCTCAAGTTGTCTGCATTCAGTCCACTTGTTGCCTTTTTATGTTGACTCTACCACAACACTACAAGGTTTTGATGCTCACATAACTAAAACATCAAATTTTTTTAAAAACCCAGCTGAATAACATTTTTTTAAGTACAGGTATATTGAATATATGCAGAATATATTTTCTAAGTGCAGGCATACAGAATATATGCAGAGTTAAACTGAATTCAGCTGCCCCAATGCTACATTCTGCATACCTCTACTTGTACTGTTATCAGCATAATGCAAAAAAGACTCACTATCAAAATGTTCATCTATTCAACCTCCTATACTCCTGATCTTGAAAATGATTGGATGACCAGCAGAAAGTGCTTGATCTCATAGTTTTGGACCCTTCCCACATTCAATCTCCAATGTACAGAGAGACATACTGTATTTACTTGTATAGTGCAAGAGAAAAATCAGTGAATTTGAGTCAAGTCGTCAAGAGAGAAATAGAGTTGTGGTTGTTTTTTTTCAAAACTCCTATAGAAATGAGTAAATACGGTTGTCAATTCTCTATATAAACAGAAAATAAGGATTTAATATTGACTATGTCTCTTTGGTTGATATTACAGTGGGATCCTGTGCAGCAAACGGATCACGAAAATGAAAGAAAAACGATTGGTTGGAAAGCATTTAATAAAAATAGTGACTTAATGGAAAGCATCATGCCAATATGCTTTATACCTAAAGTCCACAATGAATGTATAATACCAGCTATGATGTATGGGTTCAAATTAACAAAATTGCTTGAAATCCAGCCTCCTATTTTGTCGCTTAATTACTTCTATGATATCTTTTACATTGGTCTGCTCCCAGATCTATGTTGATTTTTTTTTTTTCTATCTCTTGGAGTTATTCCTAGAATTGCTCTTTCCA